>SNQJ01S0020291.1:54797-70051 GCA_010110895.2 Picea sitchensis
GAAAACTAAATCGACCAATTTGCAAATGTCGCATGGAATGAAAATATCGTTGATTTGCAAAAAGCGACGGTAATTTGAAGTTCAGAAGTCATAGGTGTAGGCAACTTTTAGGGCAATTAAAAAAATTGAATTGGCTGCCAACAATAGGCCACCCCACTTATTCTCTATCTTTAAACTCTGTCCTTTGCACCTGTCTCATCAAGATCAACTGTAAAAAAACCATGATAACTAACAACATATTGTTAGCCATTTGTACTCTACCACATCTTACTGAAGCCACTATCATCCATGTTGACAACATTTCTAATGATAACATCAGAAATATGACTGCAAATGAGCTAATATGTTTGTAGTACTTGCATGACATTAGCTTATCTTGAAGCAAAGTATGATTGAACTTCCATTCTACAATCATCTCATGTTCTTGCTTAAGATCGATTACTTGATTTGAAATAATTATAGGTGTGTTGCTTGCATAAGCTGCCTTTCTTAATAGTTCCATTGTTTGAAGAGATTGATTTGCTTTTAATTGATGAGCATGTGCAACATATTCTTTTCTTGCTTTGATTAAGTGATATTGATTTTGTTCCTTGTAGAATATTGCTTTGCGATCATACAAATAAGGTCTGCCTAAGACCATTCCACATTCATTGAGTGGCACCACAACACATGTTACCTCGCCCACAAACTTAGATGAAATTGAAAACTTTATTGTGCATTGATGTGTTATGTGCAATTTATGATTGTTGCTTATCCATTTAAGTGAGTAAGGTTTATGATGCATCTGAGTGTTTAATCCCAATTGTTTAACCAATTCCTTTGAAATCAAGTTAGATTGAGATCCACTATCTATCAATGTGTCGAACTTAGTATGCATCATTATGACCCTTATGTGAAACAAGTTACTTCTAGAATCAAATCCATCACCAATTTTACCTGTCAAACCAACTAATGAAATTTTAGATTCATCACCTGAATCTGATCCCAAGTCTATTGGTCATGTTGCTACTGCAACTATTTACTTCTCTTTCCTTTCTTTGAACCATTTCAGTCTCTTCTTGGGATGCAATTTCCAACAAAGGTACTCATCATGCCCTTATTTATTGCAATGCTTGCAAGGGGGCTTCTCTTCCTTTCTTGCCACTGAATTTTCCTTCTTTCCATTCCACTTCCTTTTGTCCTCTTTTCTCGAAGATGATTCCCTTGATACACCAACCCATGTTTTCCCTGCTTCAATGTATGTTGCTTGAACATAAACCTCATCAATATTAGTAGGTCCAAACATAAATACAGTGTTTCGAATATGTGCAGGTAAACCTCCTATATACTTCATAAGAGTTTCTTGGGTATGTAAAGGAATATCTAACATCAATTCCATTTTATGAAATCCATATGTGTATTCTTGCACTGTTTGTCCTTTTATTAGTTTAAGACCTTGCCATTCAATTAAATCCTTCTCTTTATAACCCAAAGGATAGAATTTCTTTCTAAGTGCATAAATAAAAACTTGCCATGATGGAAATGCATTTCCCACTTGTTGCGTGCCATTTTGCAACTTGCATTGTCACCAGATGAGTGTTATGCCTGCAAGTCGAAGCGATGCCAATTTGATTTGAGTGGCCTCATATTTGATTTGTTGCACACTGCAATAAACCTCCATCCATCTGACCCAGTTATCAAGCCTCTCTGCATTGACTTCACCATCATACATGGGTAATTCAAATTTCACATCAAGCTTAAGTAAAGGCATTTTATTTTTATGTTTATGGAAATGTTTTCTTGCGGTGGATTTGAAGCTTGAACATGAAGAAGAAGAAGTTGATGGAGAAGAAGGATGTTAAGGAGGAGTTTGAGGAGGATTTCACTTTTGACCTTTGAAGATTCTCCTAGAACCGATCTCTTCCGTTCTAAGTAATCCTCATATAGAACCTTCATCATCTCTGACATGGGGAAGAAAGTTTTTCGAAACTCTTTCTCATCATGAGAAAGTCCCTCTTCCGATGCCATCTTCTCACTTTGAGAAGTTCTCTTTCTCGATCCAATTTCATGATTCTCTTCAACAAGCTCGCCTTCACCATGATTCAACTTTTCCCTGGTAATCATGCAAACTCAAAAACCAACCTTCAACTAGCTCTGATACCACTTGATCTGAAAAGATATTTTAACGACAATGGTTAAGTTTTAAAAGCATTTGTTATTTTACCATTTAGGAATTGAATGAAAGAGGAAAAATTATAGATGAAACATAGTAGCCATAATGAAATATACATATATGGAAATAATCATGAAGAAACAACAAGCCATAACAAGAGAAGTTGATAACAAAGTTCGACAATCTCGCCTATGTCTCCGGGCCTTTGTCTTTGTGGCTGAGGCTTTATTATTTCTATTAAAAGATTTAAAAGTACATCATAACAGTGCCAAAAGGATTAAAAATTGATCCAGTTGTGTTCTACCATATCTCAAGTACCCAACAAAACTGATGGCACTAGAAATGGATGAATGAAGCTCCCATAAATGGCCCGCAAAGGTGCTCTCCTCAATGGATTTGGCTCAATAATTCTTCATCATTTCCCTATTCTAAACCTCCTTATTTGGATTCAATAACCTATGGTTTATATAGAATCGAAGTGGGTAACAACCTCCCAACTTCCCCCCAAGATATGGCCTCAAAAAGGGCCCAAGATATAGCCTCAAAAAGGGCCCAAGATCCTCCAAAAATGGCTAAAATCCATCAATATCAGGCATTAAATCCATAAAAATCTTATTATATAGTGGAAAAACCCACTTTTTGCAAATAATAGGGTGCAATCCCCTCTGTCTGGGCCCATGTTCATGTGGGAGCCTTCCATGTGGCCCTGCGCAGGTGCTGATTCATTGCCCCCCTTGGATTCCTGGCCCCGGTCCTGTGGATATGGCACATGTGGCCACAACCTTAACCCTTTTCACGCACTTACAGTTATAGCCCCTTGGTCATAGCCTTTGGTTGGCAGACTAGCTCGACCAACCGGGTGCTAACCACTAACTTCCGCACCCAAACAAGAACACAGGTTCATATTGCAATGATCTTATGGATTACACCGGGGGTTGGGGCATATACCATAACCACACACCCCAACACTGGAGGACAGGGTTATATGGTATGGTCATACGGTAACTGTTTGCGCCAGGGATGGGGCTAGGCCCCAACCCTATCCTCCACCCAATTAAATTACATTGCAACTTAAATATAAATGACACTACCATATGTTAAGTACCACCATGTAGGCGGGTTGGTATCCCGGCCTACGCGAAGACTTGGATGCCCATAGAGGTCACGAGGTTGACCCCCATAGACTCTCAAACAACTTTTTCCCAAACAACCAATAGAGGGGTGCCATGTGGCAGCCCAAGACTGGGCCACATGGCACCATCACACTCGCACAAATAAAGGACACGTGCCATCCATTCATTCACCCACCTGTCACGATATCTGCCCAGTTAGCATCTATCCATGTCAACGCCATGTGTCGTACAAACCTTTCCACGTTAGCCCATGCCACGTGTCACAATATAACTTGTCCACCTGTCTACCCGCATGTCTACCTAGTTAGCACCACTACACCTTCCATGTCACTGTACGGATGTAAGACCTATACAGTCAGTTTCCACGTCAGCACTGTACGGACTGTATAGACTATACAATCAACATCTTTTTTTTGCCTGTTTGACGAAACAAATAGACCGTGATATATTTCGCATATGACGTCCGTTTGAGCCCGTTCAAGTTGCGTTGGGTTCATATCGACGAGGTCTAAGCCCACGTCCGTTTTGAATCCATTCTGAGAAGTTTTAGTTTTAGGCCTTCTTGGACCCATTTTGTCTCCTGGATTCATTCTGGATTAGTTTTTGTCTTGAAGCACTAGAACTTAGAGTTTATCTCTTAGTTTAGATCTCATTTATGCACTAAACCCCGCACATATAGTCTTAGCATATCACAAGCTTACGCCCCTGATTCATAAGAAGTGTAATAGAATTTAAAACAATTAAATTGTCTGACATTTTTGGCACCATTTTCGAGGAGATGCTAAAAGCGATTAGACATTCATGATCCATTTTTTTACATTTTTCAAATTTTAGAGTTTTCGTGCATGTTATTTCTTTGTTTTTAAGTGCTAGAATTCTAGATATAGTGAAATAGTGATGGTAAGACAAGAAATAAGAACCCGCACATTCACTTTAGTGATTCTACTGTTTCATTACATCTAAATTATGTTAGTGCTATATGAATAGGGGAAGAGACAATAGAGGTATATTTAGAGGAACATGCAAAGAAGTTCCCATTACTTCAATTAAAAATACCCCTTCAAATACTAACTTGTTGGCAGGGAAATCTATACGAAGAAGATAAGCAGGAAAGACCCTAGTGACAAGTCCCAGACATGTGGTGGGAAACTCAAGAGGCCAAAGGCCTACAACAAATGAAATTGTAGAGCCCATAATTTTTCCAGCTGACCCTATAGTGTAAGCAACAGTAACATGTGAGCCAAATCAACAACCAAAATTAGAGGTGGAGTACAATCCAATTCTAGACCCCAAATCTCCACATCTAGAAACTCAATAAAACCTGTTTGGAGGTAGAAATACGATGGAAGAAGGTGAATGAGAGGTACATGTAAATGAATAATGTGAGGTACATGCAAATGCAGAGGAGGAGGTAAATTTTAGTTTCCCAATTGTGGATCCCACCACAATAGTGTAAATGAAGAACATATCTCCATCAACTTTACCTCATTTTCATGGTATGGTAATCGAAGATCCCGATGCCTATATTTTTTATTTTGATATATTGTGTTGTAGTTATGATTATTCATATGACAAAAAAAAACTTAAACTATTTCCTGCCACTCTCAAAGACTTAACCTTGCGCTGGTTTATGGGGATGGGAGGAAACACAATTTAAACATTGGATGGAATGCGTAGGATTTTTCTTAAAAAAATATCAAGAATATTGCGAGGCCAAGGATTTGAGAGAAGAAATTTTTAAGATGACACAAAAAGAAGAAGAAATCTTAGAAGATTACCTTGAAAGGTTTATGTACAATCTCCAAAAATCCAAGCAAAACAAATCAGATACAAATACTATTAGAACCATCTTTTTGAGAGGAATTTTAGTTGAATCTATTAATATGCTTAATTTGATGGGAGATGGAGATGTTTCACAACTAACTTTTGTCGAAATCAATGAAATTTGTAGGAGGTATTCTTGAATCCAAGCTAGATCTGGTAAGGGGTTTAGAGACACTTTTTCTAAAGCTACCAAATCTGCAACAAGTGGTGTGACTAGGGATGCATTAGGAAATCTATTAGAAAATTTTAAGAATGACATTTTTGGAACTCTTAGTTTGCAATTAGACACTTTACAATTTAAAAAGAATCAAGAAGATGAGAATACAAATATTTCTATCTTTTGTCCTAAATGTAGGAAGAGACACCCATTAAGATAATGTCCTCTAAATAACATTGAAATTTGTGCCATTTTTGCATGAGATCATTCAATGGAGCATTTTCTCTCCTTACCTGGACTCAAGGTATTTTATCAAGGGGAGAATCAAGCAACAAAGAATCTATGCATGCTTGTGTTGATTAATTGGGTTGGTTGTCATTGATGTCAACCCTTGAAGCAAGTCTGATAGAAAATTCCAGTAGCCCCAATAGTATGATTAAGGGAATTCATTTTGATTGATGTATAATGGTATGAAGTTTAATATATTTGTAGGTAAGACTATTTTAGATGGATAGTACATGTCATTCCATTTCCAGTGATATGTGGAACATCACATAACTCCTCACGGTTAGAGAGTTATGGCCTGGTGAAGTGGAGAACCCTCATGAGTTATGTAGAAGGTCAAACAAGTCAAATTAATTCTAGAATCTCCTAGAAGAAGTTGACTAGTCAAGTGGGTGAAACTAGGAGTTAGTCATGGGTTAAGTTGTTGCAATAAGAAAATAATTAAAATTAATTTAGTTGCAACTAGAAGTGGATAATTTACTATTTGTAGCAAAGTGAGTTAGAAGTGGATAAGTGGTTAGAAGTGGGTTATCCCTAAAAGAAGGAAAGTGGGTTAAGTTGATTAGAAGGTAACCCCTTGAGGAAGTTACACGGAAATATAAATAAGAGAGAAAGGCTCTCCCATTTGCACCTATTGAATATCATTGAATATCTATTTTGTGAAAGGTTATTTTGGGTAGGTATTATTGATAGATAAAAGTGTGGCAGAAAAATCGCGGCAAGAAAATCGCAGTAGGAAAAGTGCGACAAAAAAATCATGGCAGGAAAAGTGCGGCAAAAAAATCGTAGTAGAAAAACCGCAGCAAAAAAGTGCGGTAGAAAAATCGCGACAGAAAAATCGTGAGAGCAGAATGCTACAAGAAGAAAAAATGTATGGTTTTCATATGTGTAGTGTTGAATTTATGAATCTGGTTGAGGGTTTTCCTAGTAAATCTATTGGATTCCCTCTTGGAAGTTTAGGGATTACTGTAGAGTTGATCTAACATAGATCTACTAAAGTTTAGTATTGGTTCATGTTTGAGGAATTTTGGTTGAGGTATGTTGCTGAAGTTATTGGTACATATAGAGGTTGTATAATAGTGAGGTTCTAACACATGGTTTGAGGTACAAACGTGTGTTATAGTATTTGAGGTATATGTGATCAAATCAGATTGGTTGATGAGTATACAATGACAGGTTTCTGAGTGACAGATTTGACAGAATAGGTTGTGACAGTGACATATTCAGTTTCTACATTTGGCACTTATATTTCAAGGAAATTGGATGGGGAAAGGATAGGTGGTTATAACCACCTTCCGATTGTAGCCAGAGAACATAAGGGGTTGTATCCTCCTTGTGGTTGTAGACAGAGAATTGGGGAGTTGAAGCTTCCCTTGGGTTGTAGCCTGAAAATAAGGGGGTTAGACCCTCCTTTTAGTTGCAGCTGGAAAACAAAGGAAGTTGGTGCTTCCAATGAATGTAATTCTTAAAGACAAATAAGAAAAAACATTTCGTGGTTTTCTCCCGCATTGGGCTTCCACGTAAAAAATACCGGTTTACTGTGTATGTGTATGATTGTTCATTTGTTCATGGTTTATTTACTCTGCACTTATTGGATAATAATTCTATATTGATCATAAAGATAAATAGAAATTTCATACTGTGGTTAAGAGGACTAAAAATCTCTATTACTAATTCACCCCCCCTCTCAGTAATCCAATAATTGGTATCAGAGCAGGTTCCTTCAGAAATCAGTTTAACCACTGAAAGGTATATCATGGAGAGCAACAATATGTATAAAAATGGAATGCCACAGTTTGATGGACATAAGTATGCATTTTGGAGCATAAGGATGAAAAAATATGTACAAGCACAGGGATTTGAAGTTTGACAATCAGTTGTAGATGGATACAAAGAACCATCAGTTACACCAACAAATAACAACAGAAAGAAAATCAGTCTAAATAATTCAAAAGTCACAAATTCACTTCTAAATGGTCTTTGTGATTTTGTATATACCAAAAAATTCAAAATATTTATGAAGGATATTCAGAAGTTAAAGAAACAAAGCTTCAAATTTACAGAGGTCTGATCCAAAAAAGATCTTTTAAATGACAATGGTTGAGTTATTTTGCCATTTAGGAAATGAATGAAAGAGGAAGAATTATTAATGAAACATGACAACCATAAATAAATATACACATCTGAACACAAGCATGAAGAACAACAAACCATAACAAGAGAAGTTGATAACGAAGTTCAGTAATCTTGCCTATGTCTTCGGGCCTTTGTCTCAGTGGGTGAGGCTTTCTTATTTCTGTTCAAAACTTTAAAAGTACATCATAATAGTGCCAAAAATGTTACAAACTAATCTGGTCTTGTTCTACCAGATATCTAGAACCCAACAAAACTAACGACACTGAAATCAAATGAACAGAGCTCCCAGAAATGGCCCACAAAGGTGCTCTCCTCAATGGCTTCCCTGCATAAAAATGGATTTGGCTCAACAATCCTTCAGCATAAACCTGTTTTGTACCTCCTTCCATGGCTTCAAGATCCTCTGTTTTATATAGACTAGAAGTGGGTAACATCCTCCCAACTTCTCCCCAAGATTTGTCAAAAAGGGCCCAATATCCCCCAATATTGGCCAAAATCCCACAAAACTGTTGAATAAATCACTAAAACTCATATATTATAGTTTAAAAAACCCACGTTTGCAAATATGTAGGTCACAACCCCCTTATTCCTGGCTCCTGGTCACTTGGTGCGCTCCATGTGGCCTTGGTCTTGCTGGAGTGCAGGTTTATCCCTTAAGCATAGACACTTGGTTATATTGCATGGCCCATGTGGCCATGTCCCATTCACCCATGCACTAACTGGTTCTTGGCCCCCGAACGATATAGCTCATGGTTAAGCCCTTGGTTGGAGGGCTAGCCTGACCGACTGGGGCTAACCCTCATCCATCCGCACTAATCCCCAAAGGAACCGGGTCATATGTATATCCTTGTACGATCGGGGTTAAGCTCCATACCTTCCACGCACCAAATGGTTATAATCCCAAGTCATATGGAGTAGAAATTGGTAAAGCTCAAAATTGGGGGCTAGGCTCCACTTATCCCGTGCCAATACTTATACAACAGGGTTAAGTCATATGGTGAAGTTCCATGGAGTGTCCGCCGGGGGCTGGGGCCTAGCCCCAACCCTATTCGCCACCAAATGAACTTTGCTGCAACTTTAAATAAAACTTCGAAACTATATGGTTAAGACCCAATGTGAGGGAAGGTTGGCTAGCCCAGACCTACCAAGTCATTCTGACCTGGAACATAGGTCACGAGTTCGAATCACGTTGAACCCATAACATTTTGCAAAACTTCTAGCCAATGGATGGGTGCCATGTGGAAGCCCATGATTGGGCCATGTGGCACCATTTCATTCGCCCACCTGTATGCCACGTGTCCAATGCCAATTCATCCACATGTCTTCCCAGGTGTCTACCCAGTCACATGCCACTTTATCTGCCATGTCTGCCATGTGTCGTACGAGTGTACGGCTCTGCCACATCAGCCTGTGCCACGTGTCACCCTTACAGTGGTGATATGTCTCACACTCTAATTCATCCACCTATACCTATCCATGTTAGCACCAACACACCCTTCCACGTCATATGTATGATCGTACGACATGTACAGTCAACTTCTACGTCAGCACAATACAGACTGTACAATCAACATCTTTTTTTGCCTATTTGAGGAAATGAACATACTGCGATATCTTGAGCATACGACATCCATTTGATCCTATTCAAGTTGTGTTGGGTTCATATCGACGAGGTCTATTCAAACATCCATTTTGAATAGATTTTAAGCACTTTGATTTTTAGGCCTTCCTAGACCCCATCTTGGCTCTGAGATCCATTTTGGATCACACCTCCCCACTAAAGACCTTTTGGTCCTCCAAAATGTTACAAAATGGACCTTACTGATTACATACTCAGCAGGATAAAATCAAAACACTATGTTGTACAAAAATGATGTTATAACAGGTCATCATTTCAACATGTGTGATTACGTTAATGGAAGCAAAATACAATGAAGATGTGACATCCACTTCTAGCAAAACCAAGTGGCTGGTTTCTTTCCTTCATGGTATTCCTCTTGCTTCACTGGTAATGCCTCTTCCTTTGTGAGTACATGCATGATCCTTTTGTCCTTCTTTGGACGAAGCTCCATATTAAGATTCCAACATTTAACCTTTTGATGTCCACCGTTGTTGCAATAAGTGCAATGGTTTTTTGGCATCCAGACTTGTTTTCCCTTCTCTTTCTTTCATTGTGGAGTTAATTCTATATGCCGTGTCTCCTTCCTGGTCGACATAAGTTTCCTGTACAAATATTGTCTCTTCCCACACTTTGCAACACAATGCTTGGGTGAATGACAAAAAGTACAAGGATACATATGCCACAAGTTTCGGATTACATGATTATGTTTTTTATAATTAAAAAGAGAATTGGAACAATCATGACCATTATACCTTCCTTGCTGATCTTCACTTTGATTTGGATATGACTTGCATTCACTATCATAATAATGGAGTGATACGCCATTACCTTTCGTGAAGCAATCCTGCAATGACTTAGGATGGTCGTATGAAGCATTACTTGCTTATGATGTTTTGGAGCCCATCTTGGAGAATGCTCCAATATCCACTTCTCCATATCCCAATCCTAAATAACGAGGTATTTCCACAACCTCTATGGGATTAACGATACCTTGTCCCTTAATTCCAAGGCCCTTTCCTTCATAACCCATCTTGGTTAGCAATTTCAAACCTACACCTTTTGTATGTTTTTCAAATGCACCAAATGAACCATCTTGAGGGGAACAATGCAAAATTGATGAATGACTTCCACTGTATACCTCAGAGATGTTTTATGAATTCGGTGTAGAAGGCAATTCCTTCAATTCTTCTTCACTTTTTTTGTTCTTTGAAGTTGTCTCTTGAACCGATCTCTTTCGTTCCAAGTAATCTTCATACAACACTTTCACCATCTCGGCCATGGAAAAGAGAGTTTTCCGCATATCCTTCTCATCTTAAGAAAGTCCTTCTGTAGATGTCATTTTCCTGGTAGTCATGAAAACTCAAAATTCAACCGTCAACTAGATCTAATACCACTTGATCTGAAAAAAATCTTTTAAACGACAATGGTTGAGTTATTTTGCATGAGTTAAATTTCCATTTAGAAAATGAATGAAAGAGGAATAATTATTAATGAAACATGACAACCATAAATAAATATACATATCTGAACACAATCATGAAGAAAAACAAACCATAACAAGAAAAGTTGATAATAGAGTTTGACAATCACACCTACATCTCCGGGCCTTTGTCTCAGTGGGTGAGGCTTTCTTATTTATGTTCAAATATTTAAAAGTACATCATAACAGTTCCAAAAAGGTTACAAATGGATCTAGTGTTGTTCTAATATATATCTAGAACCCAAAAAAATTGACGACACTGAAATCGGATGAACAGAGCTCCCAGAAATGGCCCGTAAAGGTGCTCTCCTCAATGGCTTCCTTGCATAAAAATGGCTTTGGATTAACAATCCTTAAGCATAAACCTATTCTGTACCGCCTTCCATGGCTTCAAGAGCCTATTTTGTATAGAGACTATAAGTGGGTAACATCCTCCCAACTTCTCCCCAAGATTTGGCCTCAAAAAGGGCCCAATATCCCCCAATATTGGACAAAATCCCACAAAACTGCTGAATAAAATACTAAAAACCATATATTATAGTTTAAAACACACTTTTTCAAATATGTAGGGTGGAGCCCCCTTATTCCTAGATTTTGGTCACTTGACGCATTCCATGTGGCCCTGGTCCTGTTGGCGTGCAGGTCTATCCCTTAAGCACCGACCCTTGGTTATATTGCATGGCCCATGTGGCCATGTCCCATTCACCCACCTGCTAACTAGTTGTTGCCCCCCCAATGATATAGATCATGGTTAATCCCTTGTTTGACGGGCTAGCTCGACTGACCGAACCTAACCCTCATCCATCCGCGCTAAGCACCAAAGGAACCGGGTAATATGTATATCCCCATATGATCGGGGCTAAGCTCCATACCTTTCGTGTGCCAAATGGTTATAAGCCCGAGTCATATGGAGTGGCAATTGGTAAAGCCCAAAACCAGGGGCTAGGATCCACTTATCCCATGCCAATACTTATATAGCAGGGTTAAGTCATATGGTGAGGTTCCATGGAGCGTTTGTTGGGGGCTAGGGCCTAGCCCCAGCCCTATTCGCCACCGAATGAACTTTGCTACAAATTTAAATATAAATTAGCAACTATATGGTTAAGACCCAATGTGAGGGTAGACTGGCTAGCCCGACCCTGCCAATTCATTTCGACCCGGACCATAGGTCATGGGTTTGAATCTCATTGAACCCATAACATTTTGCAAAACTGCTAGCCAATGGATGGGTGCCACATGGCATCCCATGACTGGACCACGTGGCACCATTTCATTCACCCACCTGTACGCCACATGTCCAACATCAATTCGTCCACATGTTTGCCTAGGTGTCTTCCTAGTCACATGCCACTGTACCTACCACGTGTCGTACGACTGTATGACCTTGCCACGTCAGACCATGCCACATGTCACCTTTACAGTAGTGACATGTGTCACACTCTGATTCATCCACCTGTACCTCTCCACGTCAGTGCCAACACACATTTCCATGTCAGTTGTATGACTATACGACCTATATAGTCAGCTGCCATGTCAACATTGTGCGGACTGTACAGTCAACATATTTTTTTACCTGTTTGACGAAATGAACAGATCACGATATCTTGAGCATACAATGTCCATTTGAGCCTGTTCAAGTTGCGTTGGGTTCGTGTCGAAGAGGCATACACACACATGCGTTTTTAAGAGATTCTAAGCACTTTGATTTTTAGGCCTTTCTGGACCCCATCTTGCCTCTCGAATCCATTTTGGATCAAGGTCAATTCAAACAACCAAAGATGAAGGAAAATGAGAATATTGTAGATTACTTCTTATGAGTTGATGAAACAATGAATGCATTAATAGGACTGGGAAAAGAAATTGAAGAATCTGTAATTGTTCAAAAGGTAATAAGATCTCTTCCAGTGAGAGTTGATCCTAGTATCTTAACACTAGAAGAAAGAGCATATCTAGACTCAATAAGCATGGATGAACTACATGGAATATTCACAGTCTATGAAATGAGAACTGAACAGGAAAATCCAGGTATAAAAGAAGCATCATTCAAAGCATCCAAAAGGTCAAAGCAAAAGGGCAAGTAAAAAGAAAAATAATATAGCAACAACAGGAACATCTCGGAAGACGATGACGAAGTGGTCAACTTTGTCAGAAGATTGAAAAAGGGAACTGATGACATATATAAAGGTAAGCTTCCATTGATTTGTTTTAATTGTGATGGTATTGGTCATTTTGATAACAAATGTCCTCATAAGAAAAACAAAAGAAATGATGAAGATGATTCAAATAGAAAACAAACATATAAATGAAAAAGAACCAAAAAGAAAGTCTTCAAGAAATGTTTATGCACCAAATAAGACAACTCCTCATCAGATGAATATGAAATCAGTGAAAGTGAGACATAAAGAGTTCTATTCATGGAAATAGACGATTCCAATAAAGAATACATTGAAGAAGAATATGAAGAGGCATAAGTTGACTATTGAGAAGAATTGTTGAGTGTTATAGAAGTTATAAAGATAGAAAAGAAGAAAAACAAGAAGCTCCAAGCATAACTAGACAAGAAATAAGACACTCAAGAAATAGAGTAGATGATCATGGAATTGAAGTTTCAAATAGAAGAAGATAAAATAATTGAAGAAGCACTTAAATAATAGTTAGAAGAAAGAGACAGGATCATTGGAAATTTAGAAGCAGATATTGTCACATTGAGAAATGATCTTCAAAAGAAAAATATGCATAACAACTCAAAAGTTTTGGATGACATTATCAACAGTCAAAGTTCTAATCATGACAAGTCTGGAATTGGATACAATCATACAGAAAAGGGATCAAGCTCCAAAACAACAGATCAAGAAACATATTCAAAAAACTATGCAGAAAAAGTCAGAGGGGATATGAAGTTCTACAAGGAAGATCACAGGGACACTCCTCCACCAAGAAGATTTAGATTTTAGAATCAACGACAGTCAGAAACAAATAGGCCTTAGGAAGAAGAAGGATCCAAAAGAGTAAATCCTTTCAAAATATCTTCAACTCCCAGGTATCAAACTATCTTTTTTGGTTTATGTTATGCATGCAATAATTTTGGACATAAAGCTGTAAATTGTAAAGCTAATAACAAGAACAGAAACAACTTAGAAAGTCATACACGAAATGGTTATCTAGGAAGGCCTATTGAAACACAGAGAAGAAGATACAACAAGTTTGAATCATTGAGCACTGAAGTGGAGTGCTACAAGTGCAACAAATTTGGACACATGGCCAAATATTGTAGAATGAAAGTCCCTCCTAGAGAATCACAATAGAATAATAATAGTCGCAGACAGGAACCTCAGAAGAGAAAAAATATAAGAAATTAGAATCAATATAGAAATGAAGAATGCACACTCACTCTACAACCTAAGAATAATAAATGTGGTTGTTATGTTGAAAGTGGGTGCTCAAATCACATGACATGTGATGAAGATAAGTTTCTAACATTGAGAAAGGAAAGAGATGGATCAATATCCTTTGGAAACGACGACTCAGCTAGAATCATTGGAAATGGCACAGTCAGAATTGGAAACAAGGATACCAAGGCATAAAATGTTCTACTAGTGGAAGATATGAAACATAATCTTCTAAGTGTAAGTCAAATGTGTGACCAATATCACAAGCTTATGTTTGATTCACATAAATGCGAGATAAGAAAAGCAGGTTCAAGAAAATTGGTTGCAATAGCTGTAAGAACTTCAAGCAACATATATGTATTAACTAAAATTGGAAATAAAAGTGTTGTCTAGGGAATGAAGATGAAGTTTTCCTATGGCATAGAAGAATGGGTCACATAAACTTCGATAAACTCGTCAAAGTTAGCAAAAAGGAAGAAGTCAGAGAAATGCCCTAGATCACGAAGCCAACCAACACTTTATGAAAGCATTGTCAATGAGGAAAGAAAACAAAGACCAAGTTCAAATCAAAGGAATACTCAACGAAAAGACCACTGGAAATTGTTCATACTGATCTAGTTGGACCAACTAGAACAAAGGGTTTAAAAGGCGAGAAATACTTTATGTTATTGGTTGATGATTATACAAGAATGACTGTATTTGTTTTCTTACGAATAAGTCATAATCATTTGAAAATATCAAGGTATACAAGGAAATGGTTGAAATTGAAATGGATTCAAAAATCAAATACTTGAGGTTTGATAATGGAGGAGAGTTTACTTCAAAGGAATTTATGAATTTCTGCAGCAAGCATCGTATAAAAATGAAATCCTTCATTTCTAGAACACCTCAACAAAATGGGGTTGTCGAAAGAAAGAACATGACAATAGATGAAATGGCTCGAACAATGTTAATGGATTCCAATTCGAAAGATGTTTTTTGGAAAAATGCAGTGCATACAACATGTCACTGCAAGATACCATATATATAAAATATGCAGAACGGAAATAAAATGCTAGAAATGGAAGAATAACAGTA
>SNQJ01S0020291.1:70061-84680 GCA_010110895.2 Picea sitchensis
TGTAATCAACCTGTACCATAAACAAGTGCATCCAACCATGTACCAAGTATGTACCAATCATGTGTCAACTACTCATCAACTATGACTCATCAATATGTATCAACATCATCAACTATACACCTCATGTTTGTGCGCCAACTCATCAACTACTTGCCTCAACCATGTACTAAACATGTACCACAACCAAAATCCCTCATCAATTTCATCATCCAAATATGATTTGTAGCTCTATAATAGACCTATTTTATATGATCACATTCCTGCAAACCTTGCTTAGCTTTAAAAATAAGAGACTATCATTTTCATCAAAATTTTCTTTAGTCTCACATGCCTAGTTTTGGATTAGTCAACAACCCTAACTTGAAGTAATCATAACTTTGAACCTGTAATGTATAAAGATCTAAAACCAATAAAAAATGTTATTCAGTGTGTTTTATACAATTCCTCCAAGTGTCACTACTTGGAACCTCCCATAAAAGGAGTTATAACAAAAATGGCATACCTTGCTGAATCCTGGCTTATTCTAGAGAGTGACCTTGTAGAGCGTGCCCTGCACAAAAAATTTGATGAATTGATCTGAAACTATTACAAAGAATATTAATAATGGTACCCTAACCAACACATTTTGTCTCACTGAATTTGGATCTGTTATGAAGAAGTTATGACGTTTTTACCCAAAACACCTGATTTTGACTAGTTTTAGGACTGGTCACAAACCCTGTTTTCCACGGAGTGTAACTACCAAAATACAATGAACCATAAGATTAATTTGTAACCAAAAATACTTGGATATGTTTTCTCACTTGCATAGCAATTTCAGGATTTGAATCATTATAGAAAAAAATTTATAGTGAAAATGGTGAGATGACCTGTAAATAACATACCTTAGAAAGCACCATCAAAGGAATTTATCCTTTCTTGCATTTCGGCCTTCGTTTCTTTACTTTCCTCAGAATTTCGGCTTAGATATCCTTTGTTTACCTTATACACCTATATATATTCAATATTCTCAAGTTTGATTCAAATGAGAGAGCCTTGCCTCTTATTTATACTCTCCAAGTAGCTTCCTTAAAAACATCTTCTAGGTCACTTAACCCACTTTCCTTATTTTAGGGTTGGGTCCACTTCTAATTTATCCATTAAATTTATCATTGAAATAATTTATTTTGTATTCACTTTGAATTATAATACACTCATCACTTCACTTTATTATTTACCTTCTAAAATCTCTTAAACCACTTTGACTACTTTGACCTTTTGGGGCTTCTAGATGACATATGAGGGGTCCTCCAACCGTAATGCCATAACTCTCAAACCATTGAGGGGAGTTATGCTTGGCCGTTCCACAACCACCATAGAAATGGAATGACGTAGTAAATATTCCATATAGAGAATGAAGGTATTATCTGAAATATATCATAGCTCATACCGTTACCATCAAAACAAACTTGGGTCCATTACCCAGAACTGGGGTCTCCAGCTTCTAATGGCCGTAACTCTCTAACCGTTAGGGTATGTGTGATTCCATATACCAACGAATGACACCAACAAGCACTATCCATATGGGATATTTCCCTAGAAAATTCATTGTCCTTAGATCTCATTATTCCACAATTAAGCATGGCTTCTCTTACTCCACAAAGCATCCTCAGGTGGGGATTTCATATAAGGGACCACTTTGGAGTTCATCCATATTTACTTCTTATCCAACCATGACAAAACAATAATGAGTCATATTTACATCAAACAATATTGGGTCCATTACCTAAACCTTTGTGCTCGCAGGGGGCTTTCTTCAGGGTTGACATCAATGACAACCAACCTTAATCAACCTTATAATAGTGTATCAGGATGGATGTGAAATCAAGTTTTCTGAATGGAGAAATAGAAGAAGAAGTCTACATTGAGAAACCCGGAAGGATTTCAGTTATAAAAAATGAATATTATGTTTGTAGATTAAAGGCCTTATGTGGTCTCAAACAAGCTAAGAACATGGTTTTCAGTTAGACAGGATACCCACAACATCAAAGGGTTGAGGGAAAATCACGGTATGGCAACCTATACATCAAGGTAACTCAAGATAGTATTTTATTAATTGAAGTTTATGTTGATGATATTATTTGCAGAGTAATTTGAAATGTCATTACTTGGAGAACTATCCCTTCTTTACGGGTGTTCATATATGTCGGAAACAACCAATGAATTTTTATTTCTCAAAATAAATTATATCGAGGAGAAATGTTAAGGAGGTTTGGAATGGAATATTACAAACTAGTCAGTTCTCTCCTATGGAAACCAATTTCAAGTTAAGTAAATATGATGTTTCAAAGTCTACAGATCAGAGACAATATATAGTTCAATGATTGGCATCTTACTTTATGTGTGACATCATCCAGGACCAGAGGATGTAATGTAGAAGCTGAGTTGGACAATTGATGGATTACTGAGAAGGGGGTGTGAATTAGTAATAGAAATATAATCCTTTTTAACCATAAAGCATAGAGTTTTATATCAATGTAACATTATCATCCTTTTTAACCATAAAACGCAAGTTTTATATCAATGTAACATTATCATCCAATACTTGTAGAGTAAATAAACAATGAACAAATGAGAAATCATACACATACACAATACACCAGTGTTTTTACGTGGATTCCCAAAGTGGGAGAAAACCACATAATGCTTTTTCTTATATGTCTTTAAGAATTACATTCATTGGAAGCACCAACTTCCTTTGTTTTCCAGCTGCAACTGGAAGGAGGCTCCAAACCCCTAGTTTCTCAGGCTACAACCTGAGGGAGTATCCAACTCCCTAATTCTATGGCTATAAACAGAAGGAGGCTAAAACCCCCTATGTTCTCTGCATACAACCTAAAGGTGGCTAAAACCACCTGTCCTTGCCCTGTCCAAACACCCTGTCGTAGAAGTAGAATGATGGATCCACTGTCACACTATCACTGTGAGATATATTGTTGTAAACCTATACCAATCAACCTGTACAATAAACAAGTGCATCAACCATGCACCAATATGTACCTCAAACTGTACCATCAACGAGTGCATCAATAATGCACCAAATATGTACCAATAATACATCAAACACACATAATCTAGGACTCATCAAGATGTACCAACATCATCAACTATACACCTCATGTATGTGCCTACTCATCAACTACTTGTCTCAACCATATACCCAACATGTACCACAACCAAAATCCCTCATTAATTTCATCATCCAAATCTTATTTGTAACTTTGTAATAGACCTGGTGTATTTGATCACATACCTACAAACGTTCCTTAACTTTAACAACAAGAGACTATCATTTTCATTCAACTTTACTTTAGTCTCACATGACTAATTTTGGATTAGTCAACAACCCTAACTTGAAATAATCATAAGTATGTACCTGCAATGAATAAAGATATGAAAATAGTACATAATGTTCTTCTATGTTATTTATGCAATTCCTCCAGGTTTCACTGCTTGGAACCTCACAGAAAAGGAGTTATAGCAAAAATGACATACCTTGTTGAATTCTGGCTTATTCTAGAGAGAGAACTTGTAGAGCATGCCCTGCATGGAATATTTTTTGGATGGATATGAAAATGGTACAAAGAATTATACAGACTATAGTCTAACCAATACATTTGGTCTTACTGAATTTGGATCTGTGATGAAGAAGTTATGACGTTTTTACTCGAAACACTTGTTTTAGACTAGTTTCAGGACTTGCCACAAACCCTATTTTTCACAGAGTGTAACTCCAAAAATACAACGACCCACAAGCTAAATTTTTTATCATAGCTACTTGGATATTTTTCCTCAATGGCCTCCAGATTTTGTGGTCTAAATAATTCTAGAAAAAAAATTATTTCGAAAATGGTGAGATGACTTGTAAATAACATACCTTAGAAAGCATCATGAAAATAATTTATCCTCCCTTGAATTTCGACCTTCTTTACTTCACCTTCCCTCTGAAATTATGCTTATATATCCTTTGGTTACCTCAGTAACTTGTAGATATTCAATATGCTCAAGTGTTATTAAAATTAGGGACCCTTGCCTCTTATTTATACTTTTATGTAGCTTCCTCAAGGGGTTACCTTCTAACCAATTTAAACCACTTTCCTTATTTTAAGGCTAATCCACTTCTAAACACTTGTACACTTAGTAATTTCTCCATTAAATTTATTATTTCATGGAAATGTGSATAGCATATCTAGCTAAATAAAGGACAAACAAAGCTTATCAAGAAAAGAAAAGASATTCAATATGGAAGAATGAGAAAATATATTCACACTACTCCAATGAGTTGATGATTGATACATAGATCATGATCATTATGATACAATGAATGAGTGGAATACACTCATATATAGGGAAAAACATTCCATAATTAAGAAAAACAATCAAGCAATTAGATTTCCTTAGTAATGCATGCATGCATAATAGTGATGGTAAAAATAGAAAGTCTAAAATAGAACTAGTCAGTTAACTCCCACTGAACTAGTGTGTCGAAAATAGAAATTTCTCCAACACCCCCCTTGAACATCACTATGGAGTAAAAAATGAATTCCGACTACTAGGTCATTTTAGGTACTCATGTACAATGCAACTAATGAACACTAAATAAAAGTGAGGAAAGAGGGAAAACCATGTGGGAACAAAAACCCCCCTCAAAAGATAATGTATCAAAAGAAGAAAATAAAAGTTGTTAGACAACTGTGTACTTCACTGCAAGACGATCCCACAAAGTCTGAAACTTTTGCTCACTGAAAGTCTTCGTGAAGATGTAGAAATTCTTATGGATATGATGAAGTCCTTTGGCAACCTGTCGGGACTTATACCTCTTGATCCCGTGGACCCATCTGCACCTGAAAATATTCATTTCTGGTGGACGTGGAACCAGATTCCAAGTCTGGTTCGGTAGGAGTGAGTCATACTCCTTCTGCATGGATTCTTTCCATAATGGATTTCCCATAGCCCTATTGTAGTTCCGTGGATCAATATATTGAACCATATAACAATGCATGGGCATCGCAGGTTCTAGAGCTGAAATTACATGAGAAGGCTCCTCATGCTGAGATCGGGTCATCCTCGAATCTAATGGATTCCTTGCAAAGTTGCTTGTTGCCTAAAGTGTGGTGTGTGCCTTCTTGGGCATCTGCTGAAGTTTCGACACTGGCTTCTTATCTATCTTTAATACCTACTTATTTCCATGTATAGAAGCTAAGTGCATGGAATCATATTTGATGTCTGGAACTGATGTTAGAAACTGGAGGTACATGCAAAGTAGTCTCCTTATGTGTAAGTAGAATAGAGGAGTCATCGTCAGAAAAATTAGTGAATTTATACAAACTTGACTTGTGATCCACCTCACCAGTTGCAATAATGGAATTGTCATGCATGTCAATTATTGAAACTGAATCTAATGTAAATTCAACCTTTTTACCTTTCTTAGCGATCTGATAAACTAAGAGTAGATTCATAGAAATCTTTGGAACATGTAAAACATTCTCAAAACTGCCATTGTGGAGTTCCACTCTCCCTTCTCCTGCTACTACTACTAGAGTGTCATCCCCCATGAGAATAGGGAATCTTGAGCATGGACTTAAGGAAGAGAAAACTTCCTCTTTCCCTACCATATGATGGGATGCACCAGAATCTATAATCCATGAATTAGATGAGGAATTAATTGCAACCAGAGCATGATGATTACCTTTCTTTGGAGCAGGATATTCTTCCTTCTGCTTCTTGACTTCCTCTGGAATGAAGTTTCCAAGGTTGTTTTGCTGAAGTGCCTGTGCCATAAGATCGATCTGTTTCTTCATGATTTGGTTTATTGAAATATGTGCACTACTTTCCCTTCTTCTTCTTGGAATCTGAAGAATCTTTGGAACCTGAAGAATCATTAAAGGGTTTGGAATATCCCTCATTCCTGTTCTGTTTGGATGACCCTTTTCCATCATGCATGGTGAGTGCATGTGCTTTGAGATATTTCATGAGGCCCATCTGTATGAGTTTTTTCTGCTCTTGTGTAAGAGACTCAATGCCCTGAGCCAACGTAGGCATTTTCCAATTTGTTCCAAAAAGACATCTGCCAGAATGGAAATTGGAGACATATACAGTGTATCCTGGTCCTAGCTTGGCCAAGATTGTTAGAATAAGTTGTTTCTATTGTGTAGACTTATCAATACCATATTCACCCAAGATCAATAGCAAATATTTAAATTAGTAAAAAAATCTTGTATATTATCAAAACTTTTAGGGTCTAAGGTATTCAACTCTACCTCAAGCATATGACTTCGCATCTCATCCTGCTTTCCAAAGAGTCCTTCCAAGGTGGTACCGATCTCGTTTGGAGTCTTGCATGCAGCAACATAAAACCATAAATCAGTGGAGATTAACTCAATAAGTAGTCTTGTGGCCTCATCCTTACGTTTTGCCCATCTCATCTTCTCAATCGCTGATGTAGGTTCTGTTTCTATCGCCATCGTCAAATTATATAGTCATTTTCTTTTGAGTTGGAATTCTGCCTTGGGCTTCCAATCAAAATAATTTTATGGTGTGAGGATTACAACCAAGTTTGAATGTATAATAGTTGTCATATCCATCTCTCCCACTTTTTCTAAGAACCCCTAAAAATTTACTCTCAATCTGCAAGTGAAAAATTAAGAAATCACAACAGAAATGACACTTTAAGTGAAAATTCGTATTAGTTTCAAGAGATGATCTTGAGACTTACTTTATGAGAAAAGGATGAATAAGATCACCAAATGGTTGAAAACCCACTTCTAGAATTGGTCGACTTACTTTTGTGGCAGGCCGTTTGCTCAAAAACTTAATATTTTTTGGAGCAATCACTGTAGAAATGTATGGCCATAGATTCGTATCAGTTTCAGGAGGCTATCTTGTGGCTTACTTTCTGAGAAAACGGTGAGGAATCTCGCCAAGAAGTTGAAAACCCACTTCCAAAATGGGACGATTTACTTTTCTTATTGGTCGTTTCTTCCAAAACGTAATATGGTGGGATAAATAGATGCTGAAAGGTATGACCACAGATTTAGCTCGCCAAAACTCTGGTTTTCCTTATTCTTTGGCTTGTCTGGATTGCTCCAAGAAACATAGCTCTGATACCATGTCAGTGTTTCATGGAAACCTTCACATGAGATCTAGCTAAAGAAATTACAAACAAAGCTTATCAATAAAAAAATAGAGATTCAATATGGAAGAATGAGAAAATATATTTACACTACTTCAATGAGTTGATGACTGATACATAGATCATGATCAATATGATACAATGAATGAGTGGAATACACTCATATATAGGGAAAATCATTACATAATTAAGAAAAACAATCAAGAAGTTAGCTTTCCTTAGGAATGCATGCATGCATAATAATGATGGTAAAAATAAAAAGTCTAAAATATAACTAGTTAGTTAACTCCCACTGAACTAGTGTGTCAAAAATAGAAATTTCTCCAACATTGTCCACTTAGTAATTTCTCCATTAACTTTATTATTTAAATAATTTCTTTTGTATCCACTTTGACTTATAGTGTACTCATCACTTCACTTTATTATTTAAATAATTATTTCTTTTCAACCACTTTGACTACTTTGACCTTTTGGGGCTTCTAGATGACTCATGAGGGTTCTCCAACTTCACATGGACATAACTCTCTAACCGTGAGGAGTTATGTGACGTTCCACATACCCTTGGAAATGGCATGACATTTATTATCCATCTAGAATAGTCTTACATTCAAATATATTAAAACTCATACCATTATACATCAAACAAACTTGGGTCCATTACCCAAACCTTTGTGCTACCAAAATTCGCTACCGAACTTTCTTCAAGGGTTGACATCAATGACAACCAATCAAAATAATCAAAATAAAAAAAACTATACATCAAGGTAACTCAATATAGTATTTTATTAATTGAATTTTATGTTGATCATATTATTTTTGGAAGTGATGATGATAGGTCGAGCTAGAAATTTGCATAGGATATGCAGAATGAATTTGAAATTTCATTACTTGGCGAACTATCCTTCTTTCTAGGTCTTCATATATGTCAAAAAACCAAGGAATTTTTATTTCCCAAACCAAGTATATTAGAGAAATGTTAAAGAGGTTCGAAATGGAATATTGTAAGCCATTCAATACTCCTATGAAAACCAGTTGCAAGTTAAGTAAATATGATGATTCAAAGTATACAGATCAACGACAATATAGTTCAATGATTGACAACTTACTTTATGTGACAACATATAGACCAGATGTAATGCAGGAAGTTGGATAGGTGGAAACATTTCAAGTATCACCAAATGAATCACATGTTCTAGCAATAAAGAGGATATTCAAATATTTTAAGGGTAGATTATGGTATCCAAAAGGAAAGGATTTATCACTTATTTCCTACATAGATGCAGATTGGGCAGGTTGCATTGATGACCAACAAAGCACCGATGGAGTAGCGTTCTACTTGGGTGAGTGTTTGGTATCTTGGCTAAGCAAGAAAAAATCATCAGTATCATTATATACAGCTGAAGCAGAGTATATTGCAACAATAACATGTTGTACACAGGTTCTATGGATGAAACAAACTCTGACAGATATATAGGTTGAGTATGATGAGGCCATCCCAATCTATTGTAATAATACAAGTTCCATAAGTATCTCAAAGAATCCGGTGATGCACTCCAAGACGAAGCACATTCCAATCAAGTATCAATTTCTACAGGAACAGGTTGTAGAGAAGAACATCATAGTTTTATATGTGGGAACAAAAGAACAAGTGACATATATCTTTACAAAATCGCTTCCAATGGAATCCTTTGAGTATCTTCTCTAGAGACTCAGAGTAATTTCTACTCCAAATTGAATGCTTTTGAATGCTTATCTTATATGTTTTATATTTACATGAGGAAGCACCATAAAGGGGACATTTCATGTTGGGGGAGCAGTTTCAGGAAGAGTTCAGTTAGGGGGAGTAGCCACTGTCAACATACCAACCAAGTTTCTTATGCTTAGCTTGTAGAGATAGTGTGCATTCTTCATTGCTATACTGATTATGCTTTATTATCCATGTTCTCTTCTGAGGTTCTTGTCTGTGACTGTTGTTTTTCTGTTGTGGTTTTCTAGGAGGGATTGTCATTCTACAATCTTTGGCCATGTGTCCAAAGTTGTTGTACTTGTATCATTCCACTTCAGTGCTCAATGATTCAAACTTGTTGTAACTTCTTCTTTGTGTTTCACTAGGCCTTCATGGATAACCATTTTGTGTATAACTTTCAAATTTGTTTATGTTCCTGCTATTAGCTCTGCAATTTACAACTTTATGTCCAAAATTATTATATGCATACCAAAAAATATAGTTTGATACCTGGGAGTTGAATATATTTTGAAAGGAGTTACTCTTATGAAACCTTCTTGTTCCCAAGGCCTATTTGTTTCTATCGGTCATTGATTCTGAAGTCTGAATCTTCTCGGTGGATGAGTGTCTCTGTAATCTTCCTTGTAGATCTTCCTATCCCCTTTGATTGTTTCTGCATAACGTCTTGGATATGTTTCTTGTTTTGTTTCTTTGGAACTTGATCCCTTTTCTGTCTCATTGTATCCAAGTCCGGACTTGTCATGATAAAGATTTTGACTGATGATAATGTCATCCAAAACTTTTGAGTTGTTCTGCATAATTTTCTTTTGAAGATCCTTTCTCAATGTGATAATCTCTGCGTCCAAATTTCCAATGATCCTGTCTCTTTCTTCTAACTGTTCTTTGAGTGCTTCTTCAATTCTTTTTTCTTCTTCTATTTGAACCTTCGATTTCATGATCATTTGTTCTATTTCCTGAGTGTCTTATTTCTTGTCTAGTTCTGCTTGTAGCTTCTTGTTTTTCTTCTTTACTCTTCTTAAAACTTCTATGGCACTCAACAATTCTTCTCGGTAGTCAACTTCTACCTCTTCATATTCTTCTTCGATGTATTCTTTATCAAAGTATTCTATTTTCATGAATATAACTCTTTCCGTTTCACTGTCACTGACTTCATCTTCATCTGATGAGGAGATGTCTTCTTTGGTGCATAAGCTTTTCTTGAAATATTTATTTTTGGTTCTTTTGCCTTTATATGTTTGTTTTCTATTTAAGTAATCTTCATCATTCCTCTTGTTTTTCTTATGAGGAAATTTGTTAGCAAAATGACCAATACCATCACAATTAAAATAAATCAATGGAATCTTACCTTTATATCTGTCATTGGTTCCCTTGTTCAATCTTTTGACAAAGTTGGCCACTTATTCTTCATCATCTTCCGAGAAGTCACTGTTGCTGCTATGTTCCTTTTTCTTTCCCTTTTTCTTTGAACTTTTGGATTCTTTCAAAGATGATTCTTTTATTTTTGGATTTTCCTATTCAGTTCTCATTTCATATACTGTGAGGATTCGATGTAGTTCATCAATTCTTATTGAGTCTATATATGCTGTTTTCTAGTGCTGATATCTTAGGATCACATCTCATAGGAAGAGATCTTAGTACCTTTTGAACAATTACAGATTCTTCAATTTCTTCTCCCAATCCTGTGATTGCATTCACTATTTCATCAACTCATAAGAAGTAAGATGAAATATTCTCATCTTCCTTCATCTTTAGTTGTTCAAATTTACCTCTATAAGTTTGAAGATTTGTTGCTTTGACTTTTGAATCTCCTTCATAAATATTTTTAAGTTTGTCCCAAATATCTTTAGCGGATTTACAATGTACAACTTTGGTATATACCGATTCACCAAGACCATTCAAAAGTGCATTTGTGGATTTGGAATTATTTTGACTGAGTTTCATTGCCTTTTCACTTGTTGGCAGAACTGTTGGTTCTTTGTATCCATCTACTACTGATTGTCAAATTTCATATCCCTGTTCCTGTATATATGTTTTCATCCTTTTGCTCCATAATGCATACTTTTGTCCATCAAGCTGTGGTATTCCATTTTTATACGTGTTGGTGCTCTCCATGAAGGAACCTAGTATGATACCAATTGTTGGATTACTGAGAGGGGGGATGAATCAGTAATAGAGAAATATAATCCTTTTTGACCATAAAATGCCAGTGTTATATCAATGTAGCATTATCATCCAATAGTTGTAGAGTAAATAAACAATGAAAAAATGAGCAATCATACACATACACAATACACCAGTGTTTTTACATGGAACCCAAAGAGAGAGAAAACCACATAATTATTTTTCTTATATGTCTTTAATAATTACATTCATTGGAAGTACCAAATTCCTTTTTTTTCTAGTTGCAACTGGAAGGGGGCTCCCGCCCCCTAGTTTCTCAGGCTACAACCTGAGGGAAGCTCCAACTCCCCAATTTTTTGGCTACAAACAGAACGAGGCTACAACCCCCTATGTTCTCCAGATACAACCAGAAGGAGGCTACAACCACATCACCTTGCCCCATCCAACCACCCTGTTGTAGAAGTAGAATGATGGAACCACTGTCACACTATCACTGTGAGAGATATTGCTATAAACCTGTACCAATCAACCTGTACCATAAACAAGTGCATCAACCATGCACCAACCTGTACCCCAACCTGTACCATCAATGAGTGCATCAACCATGCGCCAAATATGTACCGATCACGCATCAAATACACATTAACTATGACTCATCAAGATGTACCAACATTATCAACTATACACCTCATGTATGTGCCAACTCATCAACTATTTGTCTTAACCATGTACCCAACATGTATCTCAATCAAAAGCCCTCATCAATTTCATCATCCAAATCTAATTTGTAAATATGTAATATACGTGGTGTACATGATCACATACCTGCAAACCTACCTTAACTTTAACAAAAAAAGACTATCATTTTCATCAAACTTTACTTTAGTTTCACATGACTAATTTTGGATTAGTCAACAACCCTAACTTGAAATAATCATAACTATGTACCTGTAATGAATAAATATCTGAAAATAGTACACAATGTTCTTCAATTTATTTTATACAATTCCTCCAGGTTTCATTGCTTGGAACCTCTCAGAAAAGGATTTATAGCAAAAATGGCATACCTTGTTGAATTATGGCTTATTCTCGAGAGTGAATTTGTAGAGTGTGCCCCACACATAATATTTATTGTATGGATCTGAAACTAGTACACAGAATACTACAAACTATAATATAACCAATACATGTTTTCTTACTAAATTTGTATATGTTATGAAGAAGTTATGATGTTTTTACTCAAAACCCTTGTTTTAGACTAGTTTCAGGACTAGCCACAAACCCTATTTTCCACGGAGTGTAACTCCAAAAATACAATGACTCATAAGATGAAATTTTTATCACACCTACTTGGATATGTTTCCTCAATGGCCTCCATATTTCATGGTAAGAATAATTCTAGGCAGAAAGTTATTGCGAAAATGGTGAGATGACATGTAAATAACATACCTTAGAAAGCATCATCAAAATAATTTACCCTCCCTTGAATTTCATCCTTATTTACTTCACCTTCCCTCTAAAATTCACCTTATATATCCTTTGTTTACCTCAATCAATTGTATATATTCAATATTCTCAAGTTTTATTAAAATGAGAGACCCTTGTGTTACAAGACTTATTGGTAAATGCAGACATAAACAGATCTCCCTAGATCCACCTAGATCTAGAACAAAACAAAACAGAGTATGACGCTTTCCCTAAGCTATAATCATTGAGTTTACTATCTAACAAGAGATGAGAAGCATACCATTTAAATATCGCTTCCTCTTTCCATTGTCGTCCTAGCTCCACTCCAGTGCTCCTGTGATATTGGATCTACAAGGTAACACAAGCCAACCAAAGTGAAATCAATATAATACACTCAACGAGAAATTATGCATGTGATCAAGGAATCATACAATAAAACAAAGCAATTTTTATGGGAAAGAAACATATTGCTGTATCATATTAAAATGAAAGTGGATATTACAAGAAAATCCTTGATGTTTCAAGGTCCCCTTTTGATGACCCTTTGATCCAACACACACACTTGCTCTGACCTTGAATGAAGAAGATCCACAATGACTTGATAAACTGAAAAGATTCTTCAAGTATGAACTGAAGTAGAAATCCTCATCAAATTATCACTCTATTCAATATTAATCTTGCTTGACTCAACCTTAGCCTTTTCCATGAGAAATCCCTCTTTATACAGGGGAAAGAGAGATGGTTAAAGAGATTAGGATGATCCCACAAAATCATAGAATTGAGTAGGATCCCAACCATACAGATGCCACCTTATCTTCTATAACTTTCATGAATTTTGACCTTTTCTTAGCCTTTTGACATCGTTGCACCCTAGCTGTAGAACAACATGTGGAGATGTCACAAACTAGTGTTAGTGCAGCGTGTGACGACCAAGCATTGTCACATCCTTCTTATGGTGCAGCTTGCAACGACCCTCCTTGATAAGGATTTTAGAAGAGAAAGTCAGTCACTTTCCTCGTGAAGATAGGCTCTTTTGGGAACATGAACACATGTTGTCAATGAATCACTAAGATGACCAAAATAATGTGTAACAGAATGGCCCCCAAAGTATGGGGCTGGAACTTGTGACAACCGAAATACTTTGTATAATGTGTATGTTGGAAACAAAGAGTGCACCAGTCGGGCACCAGTCGGGAACCTACAAATAGTCAAGCATCATCATAATAATGTATCATTGTCCTAGGTAGGCATTCTCGGTCCCTTGAAGGAACTTAGTTACCTTGGCACGTCTTGGAAAATATTTCTTGTAATGATCGCCACCACAAATAAGGCAGGGGTAACGAGGTTTATGCTTGTCTTTCTCATCAATGGTCCGTGTTTTGGTTTTATTAGACTGGGGATTATTATTCTTGTCCTCCTTATTCTTACCCTTCCCTTTATTTTTATTTTCATTCTTTCTGGTAGGCATGGATTGGACAGAATTAACCTTGACAGTCTTACCGGTGGAAGGAGTAGGAGTAGGAGTATTTTGTACATTAGAATTATTAGATTTGGGATTGGTGTGACTGATGTGTGTAGATTGGGTCTCAGCATGAAAGGTGCTAATCACACCATCAAAAGCATGAGAATATGCTGGAGGTGTCAGGGTGTTGGGCTCTAAAAATGTCTAAAAAAAACCTTAGTTTAACATTAATTTATCAACCCAAGGATTCGTCTTTTATCTCAAAGAATATCGACAAAGTCTATGCAGATAGCTCATAGAGGCTAAAATCGTGTAGTGAAAGAAAATATGATCTTATCAACAATCAAGTTCCTCAAACATTCATTAAAGATTCTAAGAATTGAAATCTAAAGTTGTGCAAAGGGAAAGGAACTAGTTAATCTACTGAATTCATTTTAAGAGCAGTAATTGAATCTAGATAAAGACTTGCAGAAATGACTATCATTATGAATCAAATTGCTGAAAAGAAAAAGGTAAATTACTCTATCTATGGAAAGGAACAGAGACTGTAATCTAACTGAAAGGAGACAACAATCGTATTTCTATTGAAAGGAACAACAACTATATTCTAACGGAAAGGAATGACAAATGTAAACTAAGTAAAAGGAACGA
>SNQJ01S0020291.1:84690-109128 GCA_010110895.2 Picea sitchensis
AATCGAAGTAAAATTTGTAAGAAGACTAAAGAAATGATCAGGCAAGTATCAAGGTAAGTTTCCCTTAAAATGTTTTAACTTTGGAAATATAGGTCACTTTTCATCTAAGTGTCCACATAAGAAGAAGGACCAGAACTCTGAAGGAGAAGAGAAGTACAAACTCAAGAGATTTGGTAAAAAGAAAAGTTTATGTGTAAACAATGATGACTCTTCAGAAGACACGAATAGTGACTCTTCCTGTGAAGATAAGGTAAATGACTTCATGCTTATGGACAAAGAGGATTATGATAATAAAATCATAGGAAGTGATGCTAATGATGAAGAAGCTATGGTTGACTTGGAAGGAGAGTTGATCGACTCTTTGGAAGAGATTGACGGAATCAAAATTAAGAAGAGAAAGAAAAAACAATTGTTGATACAGTTCAAGAAAGGAAGTAAAAAAATTGATGAAGACTTTGCCCTGCTAAAAGTGGAATTATAAGAGGAAAAGAAAATCGAAGACATTCTGAAACAATAGTTATCAGAAAAAAAGGCAAGATGTGAAGCTCTGGAAGAAGAAGTAGTGAAAACTAGGAAAGAGTTGGAGAAGTTTCAAGCCTTGTATCATCAAAATCTGTCAAGTATCAAAGCCTTAGAAGGATTAGCCACCATTTTGAAACAGAAAAGGAATCCAAAGTTGAAAACTAGTTTGGGTTATGAAGAGGGATCAAGTAATGTCCAGCCAAGCAACCAAGAAACCATCAAGTTTTTCAAATCTACAGCCAATGACAACAAAAAACCTGCAGAAACAAAAGAAGATAATCAATCTCCCAGGAGGAGTAAAGAAAAAGGTCCCAGAACTAAATCTTTAGAACAAATAAATAATACATCCTCTTCTCAAGGAAATCATCAGCATGGAAGAAATCGACTTGCTCAAAGAATACAACCATTTTCCAGGTACAAAGATTTTTTATATGGATATTGTTTCTACTGTTCTAACTTTGGCCACAAAGTTGTAAATTGTTCCTTAAGAATTAGACATAAGAAATCAAGACACCCAAGGAATAAATATCTTCCACAACAAAGAATGAGACAGCCAAGTAACAAACAACCACAGATTGCAAATGGTCAAATTAAGTTTAGTGACATTCAACTGAAGAGGTCAAGAAATAATGAATAGTCAATGAGTAGACAACATTGCAACAATCACTTTTACCTATTGAACAATGGGCTTGAATACTATAACTTTCATAACTTCGGCCACAAATATGCAACCTACCATCTGAAGAATTACAAAGAAGATCCAAGGATAAAGCTCTTAGCTAGAAAGGCCAGCACATGGAAAAAGAAATATAGTGGAAATTGTGGTCTATTACTTTCAACTCATAAACAAAAGGACTCCTAGAATATAGACAGTGGTTGTTCCAAGCACATGACTGGATAAAAGGATAAGTTTATGCCTATAAGTAAAAGCAAAACAGGAAATGTGATCTTTGAAAATGACGAACCAGGTAAAATCAAGGATAAAGGGATGGTGATCTTGAGCAAAGGAAAAGGAGATTCTCAGGATGATCTACTTGTAGATGATATGAAACATAATTTTCTCAGTATAAGTCAAATGTGTGACAGAGGCTATGAAGAGGTGTTCACATCCAAAGATTGTAAGGTGAAAAATGTAAACTCAAGACAAGTGGTGTCTAAAGGCATAAGGACAGATAATGATGTTGATATTGAATCCTCCCATGCAAGAAAAGAAGAAGTAGAAGTAGAATCATGTCATAAGACAGAAGTAGAAGTTGTGAAGGTTGAGAAGTCAAATACCCAAATCAAGTTATTGAATAGCTCCATGACCCTATATGAGATATTGGATAGTCAAAGATCACCAAATGAAAAATCCGGTCTTGGATACAACAAGGAAGAAATCAGCACCCCTAAGAAGTCTAACATGGGTCCTTTATTTGTAAAAAGGGAAAGCAGGTATGAGAGTGTTTTTAGTGGTTTTTTATTATGATGAATATGGTCACATAATCCTTGGATTGTAGGCATCATAGAAGAAAAATGAAGTTGTTGCAATAGAAGATTAGAGAAGAGTGACAGGGGGAGTCATTCATTTATGACAAGAAAAGGTTGATGAAGGAGTCCCAGTAAGAGAGGTGAGAAATATTGAGTCTACTACAGAGGACACATATGAAGCTGAAGATGAACAGGTCCAAGAATCATAAGGAGTATACTATGAGTTAGATACAAATACTCTACAGAACTCAAATAAAAGGGTCCATCCTATCAGGGGGAGTATGTATTGGTTGAATATCTGATACCTCTGACAAAGTACTACAACAACTCAGGCGAAGTATGTTTTATTTGAAAATGGTGTCAAAGGGGGAGAAAAGGTGTCTTCTAGATGCTACAGTTGAACATCTAATTAGAACAGTTCAGTCCTTCAGGGTTGCCATCAATGCCAAAGGGGGAGATTGTTGGCATATTTACAGGAAGAGTAAGCTTGTTATTGATGGAAAGAACAACAAAGATGATGGAATGATTACATGCAGAGTGTGCTTGTCATTTATGGAAAGGACAACAACGATGTTGGTAGGTTTATAGGAAGAGTGTGCATGGAAACAACAATAGGGCAGACACAAAAGAGAAAGCTCTAGAAGCTTAGGAGGAATAACGTAGAGTTGCACGCATAGTGCAAGTGTGTGCCAGGGCTGAGGGAATCTTTTTCCAAATCTCAGGAGAGATAGCGTTCTAAGATGCACAGATGAGATCCCATACATCAAGGCTCGCAGAAGGATCAAAGTTCACAAAACATTTGACACTTGGAAATTATTCCAAGTTGAGAGAATGCGTAATCTTAGGAGGAGGAGCGACAGTGGTCGTTGGATCACCAATCCTGAATACTTGATGGTCGTCAGATCAAAGTCTAGACAGGAGGAGTGCACAGAGGAGGATATTATACCTCAGCCACTGGATCGGAACATGATGATATCTGAACCGTTGGATCTAGAGGACACGTGGTGAGAGATCGACATTTTGCTGACTCGCAAACTAGAGAATTCAAAGGTGAGAGTTATAGGAACTCGTGATATGCGAAGTAGAGAAATGATCTGGGCCATTGGATCCAGAGGACACGTGGCGAGAGATCATCATTTCGTTGACTTGTGAGATGGAGAATTCAACAGTGAGTTGTCCTCCAAATTCGCAAAATGTGAAGTCTCGATAAGATCTGGACCGCTGGATCATAGAGGGTTGTGGATCATTGATCTAAAGTATTTCAGATGTCGAGAGTTGGAAGAGTAAGGGTTGGCTCATGTTCAAACACCCGACACGTGAAGTTGTGATTTGATCACAGTCGTCAATCAAAGGGAGAACGAGGACCGTTGATTCGAGAAGGAAACATGGCAGACTATGTCAACAAGGACATGTGGCACAATTAGACAATCACAAGTGTCAAGTTGATTCGGCATTTTAGGTATGTCGAAATCACAAATCTGAGTGATATGTGGCAGCTACTCATCTCATGACACATCATCGAGTGATGAAAGAGTTATGTCACTCTGAGAGTTTTGCTTCAGGAGTTTTACCACCAGTACTTGCCCAAAGACCTAAAGTCCTGAAGGACAAAGTCTCGGAGTGGAGGATAGTCATTGGATTTAAGAGGACACGCGTCAGTGGATTTTCATCTCCAAGAAAAATCAAAGGAAGGATGAATGAGAGTTTGAGAATTGAAATATCCAAAGTTTGGAGACACGAAGGAGATCTCGACCATTGATCTGAGAGGGACACGCATCGTTGGATCGTGGAATCTGGGTGAAATGCTCCGGGAGAAAATGAAGACTTGAGAATTGAAACTCCTGGAGCCCGTATCATGAAATCGATATCATTCATTGATTTGGAGGGACACATGTAATCTGATCGTTGAGACCAAGGATTGGACATGGACAAAGGAAAGAAGGCAGAGCCATAGATAGAAGAGGACAGATGTCAGCAGATATTCCATTCTGGAAGATATCCAGTCTGTAGCAACAGGGTTTGAGAGTTGAATCTCCCGGAGCTCGTATCATGAAGGAAACCTTAGTCGTTGATGGAGGAAGGAGAGATTTGGTACATGGACTCAAGAGTACATATCTGAACTGTCCATTCAAGAGCACTGTCAATATAGTGAGATCGACGGTCGTGCTCCATTGTGGGACTAGAACATGCTTGGGCCTTAATGTAAGCGGGTCGTAATTGAAACCACGGTTTTGGAGAAAGGATGCATGACTCGTAGTTAATTATGGGGTGAAAAGAGGGTTTTCCTCAAACCGCCTATAGACCCACCCGCAATCATGTGGTCACATGAACTCATCACCCACGGTCATATCTAGGGAAGATCTAGCACATCGCTAAGCTCCACTTTGGAGTTTAGGAGATCAAGAGTTGGGAGAGTCGGGGTGACTCACGATAGATGACCCAAAATGCGAAGTGCCGAAGTGATTGGCCCTAGTTCACAACCAGCAGTCACGAGAAGGAAGGGGCGTAGGAGCTAAAGGAGCCAAAACCAGCTGACTGTAACTGACAGAGAAGACGAAGTATATAACTACAACAGAGAGGATAAGATCGACTGTGACAAAGTAGACGAAGAGTCACACTGCCAGAGAAGGCAAAGAATCTCATCATAATGCCCAGTGATGATAAATGTATGGAGCTAACCGTCAAGGAAGATGAAGAGTTGTCATGATGATCAGGAGATGACTCAACGTAAGAAAAGCATGCAGAATAGAGAAGTGAAGTGATCTTGTTGTCGAGCTATGAAAGAGGGAGGAAGAGCTGAAGTGAACAACCTGAATGGGAGAACAGTGACGTTGTGAAGAGCATGCAGAGGTATTGTGCATGAAGGATGTAAAAGGTGCACATAGAGTATGAAAATGATAGATGAGATGGTTGTTATTGTTGAGATTTATTCATGTGGATAAAAGCAGGTTGTGTGCAGCAACTGAAACGTACATAAGAGGCTTAGGGCATAGAATAGTAATGCATATCTGAGAGAGGAAGAGGAAGTTGAGGTGCACGTTCAGATATGGAATAGAAGAACAGAAAGATCAAATAAGAATGCGAGCAGGAAGACACTGGTGCAAGGATAGCATAGCAGTGTAGCAGAACAGTGATGAGACTAGTAAGTGATTCATAAACATTGTATCACTGTAATAAGTTTCAGTAACGAAGTTTTTATATTTCAGGGTGGTTGGGAGGTGCTAGGGAGGATTGGTGTTCTTAGAGTTTCAAGTGGGTGCTTGAACACAAGGAGTTGTAGCTTCCATCTGGTTTCTTCCAAAAAACCGAGGGTGGCAGGGTGGTGCAAGGGAGAACTGTTGTTCTATTTTATATAGGTCGGTGCCTATGTGAATGGAAGTTGGTGCTTCCATCCAGTTGGTTCTGGAACACTTAGGGAGTTTGTGCTTCCTTCTAGTGGGTGCTAGAGAAACTAAGGAGTTGGTGCTTCCTTCTAGTGGGTGCTAGAGAAACCAGAGAGTTGGTGCTCTCAGCAAGTTGCATCTTGCAAAACAGAGATCGTATCCTCACAATGAGTTGGTGCTCATAAGAATGATAATGTACATAAAATAAAGCTTACTTATCATATCAAGAAGAAGAGGTTTTTCCCTTTATGGATTTCCTCTGGAAATATCTATCTCTGTATATTTCATGTGTGTGATTGATGTTGAATATTCTATTGCTTAGATCTCTGCATTATTGTGATTGTCATTGAGTGTGCTGTAAAGAGTTTAAAATAGGCATAATTGTTTAAGCACGGTAAATACTTATTCACCCCCCACCTCTCAGTTGTCCAACAATTTACTCTCTTAATTTCCTTTAATTGTCTATTTGTTTCTTCTTTTGCGTAGTTTTTCGGCTTATCCATTCATTCACTGCACAATATTTTCTTCTGCATGTAATTCACCTCCTCTGTGTGATCCTTTATCAATGCATAATTCACTTCTTCTACACACTTACTCTTGTTGTATATGTATCTATCTTCCTCTTTGTTCTCTTCTGCAATGTTCTCATGTTTATTTATTTCTCTGAACTATCGTAACTTCTTGACCCTTAACTAACACTGCAAATTCATGTTTCTTGTCTTCCATTACTTTATTACTTTTTCTGCATTTTCCTTTCTTTTTCCACTTTTTCTTCCTTTCATTTTTCTTTTTATCACTATAATACATTTCTGTGGTACACAAGTTCCTATGCAGGTCAGACTAGTGCACAGATGGTCGTTTGTCCCTATAAAGTTTCAATCGACTACCATTCACCAGCCCCCCCAAGACTTCACCATTCAACATTTCTAGTTGCACAACACATGCTTCTGTCACATACTTGATCACAAATGGACCTAACCAATGCATCCTAAACTTCATTGGGTGTTGCATGAACTTGTTTTTGTATAACAACACTAAGTCTCCTTCTTGAAACTTTTTATGTTTAATATGTCTATCATGCCATGTTTTTTCTCTTTCCTTCTGGAATTGTTGATGGAATCCTACGACAAAGAGGTCTTCCTCGAGTTGTAACAACTGTGACAATCTTCCCTCTACTGCACCAAAGTCTGAAAGATCAGCAATCATCGCAATGCGCAAGCTTGGAACAATAAATTCCATTGGCATAATTACTTCTTTCCCATATACCAACCTAAACATTTTCTGTCCTGACAACTTTTTACTTGTAGTCCTATATGCCCATAATACTGCAGAGATCCTAAAGTCCGAATCATCCCTTCCTACATTTCATATCTTTTTCGGAGAATTCTCTAAAATTTTATTGAAGGCTTCTATTGTTCCATTTGCCTAAGGGTGATACAATGTGCTCCTCTGATAGTGAATTTGAAACTCCTTAGTCAATGTTGCAATAGTCTTATTCATGAAGTGTATCCCTTGATCACTTAGTAAAATGTGCGAGCAACAAAATCTTGTAATGACATTCTCAAACAGAGATCACGCAATAGTATCTACACTACATTCTATGAGAAGGGTTTCTTTTTCCCATCTTGTAAAATATTCTCTTGCTATGATTACATACCTAGATCATGATCTCCTGGATGGTGGATTGATCGATCCAATGAAGTCTATTTCCCATTTATCAAAAATCCTGCAGTGTAACCTTTGGATGTAAGGGAATATCAGCCCTTCTTGATGGATTTCCAACCCTTTTACAAACATCACATGCCTGGAAATATTCTTTAGCATCCTTGTGAAGTGTGGGCCACTAGATACCTTTACACAAAATTGTTGAAAAGTCAACAAGAAACACGTGTCTAATTTACTTTTCCATTAAATAAATTGGACAATAAATATTAATCTATTATCTCATAATTACTTGAAATAATTAACTAAAATGGAAAATCAGTTAACTATGGGAAATTTGAGTTCAAAGGTTGGATGGTAAGACATGGAAATGACTTGAAGTTGTAACAGAGTTATAAGTGTAGTTATGAGAATTGTGAAGTATTTTAACTCAGTTATGTGAGTTAATCCCAGTTGTACTAGTTGTAACTGAACTTACACGAGTGAGATTTCAGTGAATTAATTATTAATTAATTCAAAATCAGTGAACTCACATGCAACTAAAGATTCGCCACGGTTAACTACATGCATGTCAGATCCAGAGGAGACCTAGTTGAGATAACAGGTGAAAGGGACAGTTTGGCTATCTGTTGTGATTTGAGTGAAGTGCACTCATGAAATCACACATGCAGTGGATATTCTCATGAGCATGTGCAAACTAGGCAATTCGAATTCATTCTGAGAATTCTAATTGCAGGGATTGTGTAGAAGAGGCAGGTTGTCTGGAGACAGAATTGGCACATGTATTTGTTGGTTTTTGTATGATAATGTGAGATGATTGTATTGTACTGAGATCTCTTGGATTAGAGTTTTGTATGAGATTGTTTCATGATCCATGATATACATAATATATGATAGTGGGGTTTTTAGCTTTATGCGTTACCGAAAAAACTTTTGTGTTATGTGTTCTTGATATTTCACTTTGTGATCGTGGTTTAATTTCCGTAAGAATATTAGTAGAAGCGATTGTGTATTTAATGGCATATAATTGTTAGATCAGGAGAATGGCAGGAAATACATTAAGTTTATTGAAATTTATACATGGTATCAGAGCCATGGAGCCATGGAAGTGAGGTGCGAAAATTATAGTATTTTCGCAGGTCCCGTCTCTGGCAGGGTGCGAACCTTAGTACTGAAAACTTCACACATTTTTGGGAGAAGAAATTCTCACACACTACTCAAAGGAGAGGTGCGAACTTCCTTAGGATTCTCGCAGGCTTCTTAAAGGAGAGGTGCGAACCTCCCTCACCCCATAGTGCATTACACTGTGAACTCTCTCATAAAGTTCGTAGGCTATACACAGGTGAGGTGCAAACTTTCCTCAGGCTAATAACTGGTCAGGTGCGAACCTCCTAGGGCAAGAAGGATTGTAGAAGTTGATTTTGGGGTTGGATAAAATTTGAATCTACAAAAGGACTTTCTTGGTGCTATAGTTTATTCAAGATCAAAATGGCTTTCAAGGGCTTGAGGCAGGAGTATGCACTCGAGGGAAGCTCGAACTACATTGCTTGGAAGGACAGGATGGAGGCAGTGCTCGAAGACAATGGATTGAAGGCATACATTGAAAAAGATGTTCCTAAGTTGGATGCAACAGACACTGCAAATCTTGATGCATGGAAAAAGAAAGTGGCAAAGGCAAGGAGGATTCTATTGGAGGGAGTACGAGACCACATTGTCTCATGTCTCCATGGGAAAGCCACACCACATGCAATGTGGAAGGTTTTGACAGATCTGTTCCAAAACAGCAGCGACAATAGGAAATTGGTGCTCAAAGATAAACTCAGGAAGATCAAGATGGAGAAGGGAGACTCAATTCACAAATATCTCACGAAGTTTGTCCAACGTCGGGATGATCTTGGAAGTGTGGTAATAACAATCGTTGTTGATGATTTGGTGAGCTTGGCTCTCCTAGGACTTCCCAAGAGTTGGCACAGTTACCAAGACTCTGTCAATGGAAGGGAAACATTGCCAGATTGGGAATGACTATGGTCAGATCTAGTGCAAGAGGAGTTCAGGCGAAACACCAAAGATGGATCTTCATCAAAGTGTGATGATGAAGAGGATTGTGCTTTGACTTCAAAGGAAAGGAAAGGGAAAGGGAAGAAATTCCATTCAAAATCTGAGTCTAAAGTCAAGAAGCTGGATTTGTCCAAAGTGAAGTGTTTTCACTGTCACAAACATGGGCATCTTACTACTAATTGTCCGCAGAAGAGGAAGAACAAGATGGTTGTTGGAGCTACAACTGGTGAGGCTCTTGTCTCACAATTTGAACTTGACTTCTCTTTGATCACATGCATGGCATCAAGTGCATCAGGATCGGTATGGTATTTGGATAGTGGTTCTTTCTTCCACATGACGGGAGATAAAGAGTCTTTCAGTGACTTGGAGGAGAAATATCTCAGAATGCATATAGAGATGGGCGAAGATGGATGATATAGTTCGAATGGTATTGGTACCATTACCTTTCATAGGGAGTCAGGTAAACCATTTCAATTGAAAAATGTTATGCATGTTCCAGATCTGAAGAAAAACCTGGTCTCAGTCACAATGTTGGAGGACTGAGGCTATGACGTTGTTTTCAGTGATGGAAAATCTTTCCTATGACATAAATCAACAGGTCAAGTCAAGAATATAGGGATTTGAGTTAAGAATCTCTACATGTTGGAGGTAGATGGTTACAGTGCCATGGTGGGCAAGGCAGAAAAAGTGGTGAGTCGGGATGAGGGTGAATTATGGCACAGGCAATTAGGCCATCTTCATCATGGAGCCTTGAATATCATGCACCAAATATCTACTGAACTTCCAAGGGGAACACTTCCTCAGTTAGATCAGTGCAAGGGGTGCACCCTAGGGAAGTATGTAAAGTCCACCTTTCATGAAAAGGAGAACCATGCTTCGGTGATCCTAGAAAAAATTCACATAGACATGTCTGGACCATTCTCGGTTGCTTCAAAAACAAAACATAGGTATTATGTTATTTTTGTTGATGAATTTTCTCGTAAATGCTGGATATTCTTCATGCAAAATAAGGATCAAACATTCTCAATGTTCTGTGAGTTTAAAGCATTGGTGGAGAAACAGTCGGGGAAGCAAGTGAAATCTCTAAGGAGTAATAATGGTGGAGAATACATCTCAAATGAATTAAAAGACTTATGTAGAAGAGAATGAATTCAAAGAGAACTCATAGTGCCTCATAACCCACAACAAAATGGGGTTACGGAGAGAAAGAACAAAATGATCGTGGGTGTTGCACGAGCGATGTTGCATGATCAAGGCCTACCAATGCATTTGTGGGTAGAAGCATGCAATACTATGTTTTATGTGCAAAACCATTGTCCTCATAGAATACTTGGCATGAGTACACCTGAAGAAGCTTTCACTAGTAAGAAACCTGATGTTTCTCATTTTAAAAATTTTGGCTCATCTGTTTATGTGCATGTGACCAAGGATTCCAGGAAGAAGATGGAATCGACTGCTGAAGTTGGGATATTTTTGGGGTACACATAAACACCCCATAATTATCATGTGTATTTTCCTAATAGTAAGATGATTGTTATGCGACGGGATATAAAATTTGATGAGGGGAAATCCATGTGATTGTCGCTTGAGAGGGAGCTAGACTTGCATGCAGAAGAGGAACTGTTGGTTCCCAAATATGAGTCTCAATATGTGGATCAGCCACATGAGGATGTTCATGGAGTGGAGGAAACCACTCAAGCAGAGCCATCCATCAGAAATGGTAGAAAGCGCACCACGGAAGCTAACAGATTGAGACTAGATGTTGCACAGAATGTAGGATCCCCTACTTCACAGTGCAGACAGAGACATTCTCCTGATCGATTTGCTGGATACATGGCTCTCATGAGAAAATGTATTGTCACTGAACCATCTTCTTCTTAGGAAGCAATGCAGGATCCCACTTGGGTTGATGCTATGGTAGAGGAGTATGACTCCATTGTCAAAAACAGTGCATGGGAAATTTTCCCAAGACTGGTCGACAAATCAGTGGTAGGTTCGAGATGGATCTACAAGGTAAAGCAAGTTGTTGATGGGAGTGTGGAGAAATACAAGGCCAGGTTTGTGGCTCGAGGCTTCTCACAAATCGAGGGGATAGATTATGATGAGACCCTTGCACCTGTCACAAGGTACTCTTCCATAAGATCCATCCTTTCACTCTCAGCACATATGGGTAGGTGTATTCATCAGATGGATGTAAAAATTGAGTTCCTCAATGGGATCATTGAGGAAGAAATGTGCATTGAATAGCCAGAAGGTTTTGAGACCTTTGACAGGGAGTCACATGTGTGCAAACTCAAGAGAGAATTGTATGGGCTGAAGAAAGCACCCCATGCTTGGTACACTTGGATAGACAGCTATTTCATCGGATTGGGATTCACCAAAAGTGAATAGGATGCAAACCTATACCAAATTTTGGTGGACGGTAAGCTCTTAATCATCGTTATTTATGTTGATGATTTAACACTGACTGGTGATGAGAAGATGATACACTCATGCAAGGATGACCTTGCAAAGGAGTTTGAGATGAAGGATTTGTGCCTTCTTCATTATTTCCTTGGATTGGAAATACTGCAGTGAGATGGTGAACTTTTTGTGTCTCAAGGAAAGTATGAAAGGGAGATACTGGGTAAGTTTCACATGGAGGGCTACAAACCCATGGATACTCCTCCTCCAGGAAACTAGAGAAAAGAGGATGCTACTTATGGAGAGGTAGTGGATGCTATTGTTTATCGACAGTTAATGGGTTCGTTAATTTATTTAGTGAGCACCAGACCGGACATTTTCTATGCGGTTAACCAGCTAAGTCAAGAAATGGTTAATCCTACCAAACTCTTTTGGAAGGCGGGTAAGTATGTCCTGAGATATCTAAAGGGAAAATATGCGTATGGATTATGGTACAGACAGACAGATGAGGTGAAGTTGCATGCCTTCACGGATTCAGATTGGTTAGGCAGCCCAACGGAAAGAAAGAGCACATCAGGGGGGATCTTTAGTATCGGATCTATAGTTGTTTCTTGGTACAACAGGAAATGGATATTCGTGGCACTTATTTTAGTGGAAGAGGAATACATAGCAGCGATTCAAGCTGCATGTGAGGCTATCTGGATGAGAAAGATCTTGGTTGGTTTGTTTGGTTCTCATTTAGATCCGACAGTGATTCATTGTGATAATCAGAGTTGCATTAAACTCTCGATTAATCCTGTGTTTCATGACAGATCTAAGCATATAAATATTCAGTATCATCATCTCAGATATTGTGTGCAGCAGAAGATCATGTTGCTTCAATACATTCCTATGGAAGATCGGAATGCAGACATTCTGACGAAGGCGCTCACCAGGAGAAAATTTGAATATCATAGAGACAGGATTGGGGTGAAGGATAATCCATTTCTTGTTGAGAGGGAGTGTTGAAAAGTCAACAAGAAACATGTGTCTAATTTACTTTTCCCTTAAATAAATTGGACAATAAATATTAATCTATTATCTCATAATTACTTGAAATAATTAACTGAAATGGAAAATCAGTTGACTATGGGAAATTCGAGTTCAAAGGTTGGTTGGTAAGACATGGAGTTGACTTGAAGTTGCAATAGAGTTATAAGTGTAGTTATGAGAGTTGTGAAGAATTTTAACTCATTTAAGTGAGTTAAGCCCAGTTTTACTAGTTGTAACTGAACTTACACTAGTGAGAGTTCAGTGAATTAATTATTAATTAATTCAAAATCAGTGAACTCACATGCAACTGAAGATTCGCCACGGATAACTACATGCATGTCAGATCCAGAGGAGACCTAGTTGAGATAACAGGTGAAAGGGACAGTTGGCTATCTGTTGTGATTTGAGTGAAGTGCACTCATGAAATCACACATGCAGTGGATATTCTCATGAGCATGTTCAAACTAGGAAATTCAAATTGATTGTGAGAATTCTAATTGCAGGGATTGTGCAGAGGAGGCAGGCTGTCTGGAGACAGAATTTGCACATGTATTTGTTGGTTTTTGTATGACAGTGTGAGATGAATGTATTGTACTGAGAGATCTTGTATTAGAGTTTTGTATGAGATTGTTTCATGATCCATGATATACATAATATATGATAGTGGCATTTTTAGCTTTATGCTTTCCCGGAAAAACTTATGTGTTATGTGTTCTTGATATTTCACTTTGTGATCGTGGTTTAATTTCCACAAGAATATTAGTAGAAGTGATTATGTATTTAACAGTGGCATATAATTGTTAGATCAGGAGAATCGCAGGAAATACATTAAGTGTATTGAAATTTCTACAAAAATATCTTTCATTGTATATTTACCTGCGTAGTGTCCTCTTGCAATACCTTCATGTGCTTTTGATGGTATCATTGAACTTTCATTCTCTAACAACATCATCTTAATGTCCCATATTCACCTAACTTATATAAGTTTCTTTTGATTAGTTGATATTCCATTGCCTTAACCACTAACTATTTCTTTTGTGCAACTGTCATGTCCAATGGATCCATTAATATACTTAAGAATTGCACAATATCCGTGAAGTAGTCATCCACCATTTGAAACACAAATAAATGTGCATCCGGTAAACTATCATCTAGATTCCCTGCATGTTCTCCTGATAAAATGCATGATAAGTGATCTGGACTTGCATTCATTTTTCCCGACTTAACGATGACTTCAAAGTCATACTCTTGGAAAAAAAAGTAACCATATGAAAATTCTTCCCCCGAACACTAGCTTGTTCACTAAGTATCTTATTTTAGAATGGTCAATATACATCTTGAAATGAGAACCCAACAAATAGTGTCTAAACTTATGCAGTGCATACACCATTTCCAACCCCTCTCGTTTTGTCTTAGTGTAATTATTGTTTGTTGTTGAACACTTCTTGCTTGCAAATAAAATTAGGTGGTATAATTCTCCATCTCATGGATGAGATAATACTGCACCTAAAGCTATGGATGACACATCCACATGAACATGAAATTCCTTCTTCCAATCTAGGAATATCAAAATTGACGCAATCACTAATTTTTTCTTCAATGTGTCCAAACATTTCTAGCAGTCCTCTTTCCACTAGAATTTAGATTATTTCTTCAATAACTTCTCCATGGGTGTTGTAATCTACACATATCCTTTAATGAAATTCCTATAGTATCCTACATGGCCCATATTTTCTCTTACCTATCATATTGATTAGGTGGTGGTAAATCTAGAATCACTACAATATTTGCATGATCCACTAGTAAGCCTTGCTTACATACTACATGGCCCAACAAAATTCCAAAAGGCACACAAAAAATACATTTTTTCAAATTCAATGAAATATTGCATTGTCTACACCTAACCAACATTAATCTCTATACTTCTATAAGATATTTTAATATAATAAACAAAGTCCCATCATCTAAGTAAACTTCAAGGAACTTATGAATAAATTCCTTAAAGGATGTGACAACTACTCTCGAGAAAATTGCAGGTGAATTCTTCAACCCAAAAGGCATCATTGTGTATTGGTAGCTTCCCCACTCTATCACAAAGGTAGTCTTATGTATGTCTTCCTACAAAATATTTATCTGGTGATATCCTGAGAATCCATCCGTGAAAGAGTAGGCCTCCTTCCCCCCTACATTCTCTAGCACTTCATCTATAAAAGGTGTTGGAAATAGATCATGCAGACATACATCATTTAGCTTTCTTAGGTCTACACAAATTTTGATTCTCGTTGTTTTATTATCTTGTATTACCATTGGACTTATCCATTCTGATTCTACTACTGGTTCAATGATTCCTACTTTTAACATTCAGTCTATCTTTTCCTTTACCTTCTCTCTATACTTAAGGTTTATTATGTAGGGTCTATCTTTTACTGGCTTAGCATGTGATTTCAAAGGGATCTTCATTTCTCTTAACTCACCATATATCCCTTTCATTTCTTAAAATGTGGTTGGGAATAGATCATGATACTCATGTAGTAAGTCTGCAACCTTTTCCACAGTTTCATCATTCCAGTAGTCACCTATCTGTACAAAATTTGGATTCTCTTTTGTCCCAATATTCACCTTATGCATCCTTAATGGTTGTGCATACTCAACCAATCCAAGATCTGGACCTTCCACTGCACATTCCCCCTCAGTTTTAGGTATTTTTATATTTCTTGCATCTTCCTCATTACCGATATTCTTTACCAACATTATAGCATTCCATTATTTCATGAACTATCGTAGAATATCTATGCACACTACACACATATACTACATCCATCAACCCTTCTACTGAAAAAATATTGTTTCTAATGGCCTACAAAGATGCATCTACCAATGGTGATTCGTTTTCAAAAGAAAATGTTATCTTAAACCTTTTAGTTAACTCTTCCTAGTTCTTTGTTTCTCTACGCATTTCTAGTTCCAAGTACTAGTTCTTGTGGATTGTATCCAATGTATGTATGAACCTATGCGTCCATTCCTTCTGCGGTATCAAACTCCATATATTTTTGTACTGCTGAATATGATTTTTCGGGTCACTTACTCATGTATATTTCTGCACAATATACTCAACCTCGATACCAAATCTATTTTTCTTTAATATTTTACATTGTTTCTAGTCTTCTATTCCTTCTTTATGTGAAGCCCACCATCTAACTGGGTAGCCTTCAAGACAACATCTAATGCCAACAATATTTGTTGTTCAAGTATATGAAACTCAGACGCCTTTACAATGGATCCTATGTCAGTCAAAACATCGTACTTGGGTAGGTCACATAACTTCATTCAAGTCCAACGCAATGATCGAGTAATGCAAGCACATCATCTGGTTGATACTTCATGCATCCTTTGTTGTCAAAGTTCCAAACCTTCCTATGAATTTGACGCACAAGAGATAATTCTTCTCTGACATACGACACCATCTGCAATCAGATTAACATAGTCATCCATTTGTGAAATCATATTATATAGGTTATCAATTTTTTTCCCTTTGAAATGGTTCTATATACCTCTTTCCTTTTGTCGGATCCAACGATGCAATAACCTTCAAGTCCCCCAGCTCAAAGATCATTTCCATTTTCTTCAAAATAATAATCACTTGATTGTCAAAATCTCATTCAATCCCCATTAGCACTATATGTGTATGACTATCATCCACGATCTTCGTGACTTTGAAATCTACTATAATGTGCACCCCATTTGTATTCACAGGGACCCCTAACAATCAACTAATTCAACCCGATGAGAGAGCGTACTTCATATATGTATAGAATTCAGGAGGAAAATATTGTGACAAAAGGAGGTGTTCATCAGTATAACAGGTGGTTACAAACGAAAGGTGGCTACAACCACCTATCATGTCTCCATCCAACCACCCTGAAATATAATTTCCAAATGTAGAAACTGAATATGTCATTGTCACAACCTGTTCTGTCAAATCTGTCATTGAGAAACCTATCACTGTATACTCATCAATCAATCTAATATGATCACGTAATCTCAAACACTATACCACAAGTTTGTACCTAAAACCATGTTCTATAACCTCATTGTTATACAACCTCTATCTATACCAATAACTTAAGAAACATACCTCAATCAAAATCCCTTAAACATGAACCACTACTAAACTTTAGTAGATCTGCCTGAGATCAACTCTACAACAAGCCCTAAACTTCCAAGAGGGAATCCAACATATTTACTAGGGAAACCCTCAGCCAAATTCATAAATTCTACACTACACATATGAAAACCATACCTTTTTTCTTCTTGTAGCGTTCTGCTGCCGCACGGTTTTTCTGCCAAAAATTTTTTGTTGCACTTTTTCTGTCGCGATTTTTCTACCATGATTTTTCTGCCATGATTTTTCTGCCACACTTTCCCTACTGCAAGTTCCTATCATACTTTTCCTACTGCGATTTTTCAGCCGCACTTTTCCTTCTGTGATTTTTCTGCCACACTTTTTCTCCCACATTTTTCCTGCTGCACTTTCTTTACCGTAGTTTTCCTACCAAGATTTTTCTGCCACACTTTTTCTGTCGCACTTTTCTCTATCAATAATACCTGCCCAAAATAAATTTTCACAAAATAGATATTCAATAGGTGCTAATGGGAGAACCTTTCTCTCTTATTTATACTTCCATATAGCTTCCTCAAGGGGTTACCTTCTAACCAACTTAACCCACTTTCCTTCTTTTAGGGACAACTCACTTCTAACCACTTTTCCACTTCTAACTCACTTTGCTACAAATAGTAAATTCTTCACTTCTAGTTGAAACTAAATTATTTTTAATTATTTTCTTATTGCAACAACTTAACCCATGACTAACTCCTAGTTTCACCCACTTGACTAGTCAACTTATTCTAGGAGTTTCTAGAATTAATTTGACTTCTTTGAACTTCTAGATAACTCATGAGGGTTATCCACTTCACCAATCCATAACTCTCTAACCATGAGTTATGTGGGGTTCCACATATCACTGGAAATTGCATGACATGTAGTAGCCATCTGGAATAGTCTTACCTACAAATATATTAAACTTCATACCATTATACATCAATCAAGATTAAGTCACTTAATCATACTCTTGGGGCTACCAGAATTTTCTACTATACTTTCTTCAAGGGTTGACATCAATGACAACCAACCCAATTAATCAAAAATCTCCCCATTTGGAATTGATGGCAACACTCTAACGCGATATTGAAGTCATATTTCTCATGCTCCCCCTGTGACCATCGCTCCCCCTGGAACCATGCCTCTGTTCTCTCTCTCCAAAAATATAAATCTCTAGCATGCATCTGATAAACCTCTCCCCCTTTGAAATCAATGGAAAAGGTAACTTCTTGTCTGGGGCTACTCCCCCTAATTGAACTATCCTTGGGGTTGCTCCCCCTGACTGAAATATTCCTGAAACTTCTTCCCCAACCTAAAATGTCCCCTTTATGGTGATTCCTCATGTAAATATAATATATATAAGATAAGCATTCAAAAGAATTCATTTTGGAGTATAAATTAATCTGAGCCTCTCGCGAAGATACTCAAAGGCTTCCCTTGGAAGTGATTTTTTAAAGATATTTGCCACTTTTTCTTTTGTTCCCACATTTGCAACTCTGATTTTCTTCTCTGTAACCTATTCCCATATAAAGTGATACTTGATTGGAATGTGTTTCATCTCAGAGTGCATCACCGGGTTCTTTGAGACACTTATGGCACTTGTATTATCACAATAGATTGGAATGGGCTCATCATACTCAACCTATATATCTGTCAGAGTTTGTTGCATCCATAGAACCTGTGTACAACATGTTACTGTTGCAATATAATTTGCTTCGATTGTAGAATATGATATTGAATATTGTTTCTTGCTTAGCCAAGATACCAAACACTCACCCAAGTAGAACGTTGCTCCATTGGTACTTCGTTGGTCATCAATGCAACCTTCCTATTCTGCATCTATGTAAGAAATAAGTGATAAATCCTTTCCTTTTGGATACCATAATCCAAACTCTTATGTACCCTTGAGATATCTGAATATACTCTTTACTGCTAGAACATGTGATTCCTTTGGTGACAATTGAAATATTTCTACCTATCCAACTGCATGCATTACATCTGGTCTGGATGTTGTCACATAAAGTAAGTTGCCAATCATTGACCTATATTTTCTATGATCTGTATACTTTGAATCATCATATTTACTTAACTTGCAACTGGTTTTCATAGGAGTACTGACTAGTTTGCAATCTTCCATTCCGAAACTCTTTAAAATTTCTTTGATATACTTGGTTTGAGAAATAAAAATTTCTTGATTGCATTGACATATCTGAAGACCCAGAAAGAAGGATAGTTCTCCAATTAATAACATTTCAAATTCATTCTACATATCCTTTGCAAATTTGTGGCTCAACCTGTCATCATCACTTCCAAAAATTATATCATCAACATAAACTTCCATTAATAAAATACTATCTTGAGTTACCTTGATGTATAGGTTATTGTATGTTGATTATTTTGGTTGGTTTTCATTGATGTCAACCCTTGAAAAAAATATGGTAGCGAATTCTGGTAGCACAAAGGTTTGGGTAATGGACCCAAGTTTTTTTTATGTATAATGGTATGAGTTTTCATATATTTGAAGGTAAGACGATTCTAGATGGATAGTACATGTCATTCCATTTCCAGGGGTATATTAAATTTCGCATAACTCCTCACGGTTAGAGAGTTATGGCCATGTGAAGTTGGAGAACCCTCATGAGTCAACAAGAAACCCCAAAAGGTCAAAGTAGTCAAAGTGGTTGAAAAGAAGAAAATATTTAAATAATAAAGTGAAGTGATGAGTGTACTATAAGTTAAAATGGATACAAAAGAAATTTTTTAAATAATAAAATTAATGGAGAAATTACTAAGTGGACAAGTGGTTAGAAGTGGGTTAACCCTAAAATAAGGAAAGTGGTTTAAGTTGGTTAGAAGGTAACCCTTGAGGAAGATACATAAAAGTATAAATAAAAGGCAAGGTGTTACACATTATTTTGTTCATCTTAGTGATCCATTGACAATATGTGTTCATGTTCCCAAAAGAGACTATATTCATGAGGAAAGTGACTGACTTTCTCTTCTAAAAACCTTATCAAGGAGGGTCGTCGCAGGCTGCACCATAATAAGGATGTGAAAATGCTTGGTTGTCATATGTTGCACTAACATTGGTTTGTGATGTCTCTATGAGCTTCTCTACAGCTAGGGTGCGACAATGTCAAAAGGATAAGAAAAGGTCGAACTTCACGAAAGTTATAGAAGGGGATCTTCTAGAAGATGAGGTGGCATCTGTATGTTTGGGATCCTACTCGCTTCTCTGATTTGGTGGGATCATCCTAATCTCTTTAACCATCTCTCTTTCCCCTATATAAAGAGGGATTTCTCATGGAAAAGGCTAAGGGTGATTCAAGAAATATTAATATTGAATAGACTAAGAATTGGATGAGGAATTCTACTTCAGTTCATACTTGAAGGATTATTTTTTGTTTAACAAGTCATTGTGGATATTCTTCATTCAAGGTTGGAGAAAGTGTGTGTGTTGGAGAAAAGGGTCATCGGAAGGGGACCTTGCAACATCAAGGCTTTTATTGTAATCTCCACTTTCATTTTAATATGATACAACAATATGTTTCTTTCCCATAAAACTTGCTTTGTTTTATTGTATGATTCCTTGATCACATGCATAAGTTCTCGTTAAGTATATTAGAATGCTTTCACTTTGGTTGGCTTGTGTTCCCTTGCAGATCCAATATCACAAGAGCACTGGAGTGGAGCTAGGGCGACAATGGAAAGAGGAAGCGATATTTAAATGGTATGTTTCCCATCTCTTGTTAGATAGTAAACTCAATGATTAGATCTTAGGGAAAGTGTCATATTTTGTTTTGTTTGTTCTAGATCTAGGTGCATCTAGGGAGATCTATTTATGTTTGCATTTACCAATAAGTCCCGTAACAAAATTGGTGGCCATACTGGGAATATGACCTCCTTTTGAGTTTTTTCTTCCCATTTTCCTTTAGTCTTCCTTCCTCTGATAAATTTCATTCTGACTCTGTGGGTGATCCATTTAGACTCCCTGGGTTTAAAAGTTCCATTAGATTTTTTGTCTTTCTTTCAAATTTTCCAAATTTACAGAGATCGTCGCACTGTACCTTATTAGTAGCATGTGATGACCCCTGAACGTCATGCTCTTCTTGTCCAATCCAGTGTGGTGACATCGCACTGTGCTCTGCTAGTAGCCTGCGACGAGCTCAGCTCGTCTAACTGTGTCCCATACTCAGCCTGCTACGACTTCTGTAGATTTTGATGGAGTAAGCCATTTTGTCTTTTACCACCCGGATTTTCCTTAGTATCACAAGGTGAACTTCCTATGCCCATGCTTGATTGATTCTTGATTTTAAAGCTTTCTTATGATTGGTTTTCAGTGATTGAAAGTCTTTCTTTTCATTTTACAAGTTTTTTGCTCATACTCGTTGTCACAAGGATATAATCTCAGATCTCCATCTGGGTGCTTGTTTGAAAAAGGGTCTTTGGTTTGTTTTTCAATTCATTATGTTTGTCAGATTGTATGTTGATTACGAAACACTTTTTTCATTCTTATGTCGAAAGGTTTTCTTGTCTTTTTCGTTTGTGTCTACATTGTGAATTTGATTTGGGAATTGTGTTGAAAATTTCTTGATTTTCTTGGATTACATTTTCCTTCTGTTATCACATATCTAATTTTGATTTGGAAAGGAATAATTGAATTCATTTATTCTTTTAGTAATCTCTTATAAGAAAAAATTTACATTTGAAATGTTTGTAAAGAGAAGAAATTGGAAAATTTGTAGTTCATGATTGTTTAGAATTGCGTTCATTCGGAATTAAGAAAATGCAATTTGTAGCTTGTTGTACTTCAAAAGAAATACCTTCTCCCTACTGTAACTAGAGTTAATTGAATTGAAAATTGCACATTCATCTCTTTTTTCATTTTATTGGGTCAAGGTCACAACATAAAAAAATTCACTTCCACCTCCCCTTTTTGAGTAAGCAACAACCTCTAAAACACAACATAAATTTAAAATTTATTAGTAACTTTTATTTTCTAGGGATCTTTTTCACCAACATTAGCTAGGATAGTTCTTTGGAATAGGTTGTGAGGCACACTCTCCAAAGCATAAAAACACACAACAGTATCTTGTGATAGTGATATTTCAAATCCAATTGCTACATTTTGTCCTGGGAAGCCCTTCTCACACAAGGGTCAAACCTAAGGTCGCATTAAGACTAGCACAATTACTCACCCTGCTTTTATGGTCTTGGTGTATATCTTGCGCGTATTATGGGGGTCGCTTGAAGGTATACCCACAATTATGAGTGGAATCCTTTCGAGTTGATTTCGGGCTAGATACCCTGCATTTTCACGTGGATCGGACTGTCGATTGTTTCCCCATGAATCACTGTTGTAGTTGGTAACCTTATTTTCCTATCTCTTTAGGGTCTTTACACAAGGTGACTATGGAGGGGAAAGACTTCATGGTACCTAGAATCAACATTGGCCAAACTCACTCAGGCTCCTTGGAGGGTATACCCACGATTATGTGTGGGAGCTTGCACCAAGGTGTAAGTCTGTTAAGAAGGTCGTCAATGTAATGTCTCCACCCGCTTATCCCAGCTCCTTCTTATCTTGATTTCACAGCGTTGGATTTCATCACCAACTAGTGACTTCGAAATAAGAAGGTTTCTTTGCTCAGTTTGATTCCTAGATTTTATTAGTGAGTGTTTTTTGTTTTCTCTATTTGGCCATATATTTTTTCCGTTCTTTATTTGGTTCAGCCAACATCGGACTTCGTCATTCACGTAGGATGCAAGGGCTACCCCCAGAAGATATGGAAGGTTACCAACCTTTTCTTTCTAATTCACCAGAAGGCTCTCCTGAGGGAGTAGTCAATAACGAAGTAGCTTTTGAAGTTGGAAGCACACACTCTTTGGAGGGATTTTGAATTGTTTCAGACTCCTTAGAGGCTTTTCACCTCCCTGTCAATATGGCGTTGAGTGTTCCTCAAAATCCTCGTATACATCGGGTGAACTCATCCGGAGAAATTGTTGTTGACGATATTGAAGTACCTACCGGACCTAACGTAGGATCTGGAGTAGAGGATCCACTTTTTCAAAGTGAATCATTTAGAACCCCGGTTCACGCTGTTGGAACTTCTGGTTTTGGTTATATCCCTTTGACAGTAGATGATCTATACAGTAACCTAGGAGCGAGTCATGATCGACCTATGGCATCATAAGCACCTGAGACGTCTTTTACCTATAAGGTACATTTAGACCATTTTACTGGTACTACCAGTAATGCCGCCACCGTTTCAGACCAGTTGTTGATTGGTTCTCACTCAATTCATACTCTTTATATGGCCCATTCTACTATGGTCCTGCAAGATACCATGATTCCTACCGAAAATGTGGTTATCTCCCAAGCTCCAATTGGAACACCACTTTCGTCTAGACCCAATCCATTACTTCCTCTTGGGTATAGATCTCTAACTACTTTTGTTCCTATCTCTATCGAGGTTCCATCCGAAGGTTCTGGAATTTTTGTTCCTCATGGGTACAATGTTGTTGTTGGTTTTGTTCCTACACCTTCCCAAGTTCTCTCTGGAGGGCCTTATGTTCCTCCTCCACCTTTCCTTGGAGGATCTGGCCCTAGTGGCTCCAATCCGCTTGGAGGCACCAGTCTTCTTATCACTTCTTCTTTCCAGATTCTTGTTGGAGGTCAACCTCAAGCTGGGGGGAAACCTCAATTTGGGGAACAACCTTAGATTGGGGCACAACCTCAACTTGGGGGGAAACCTCAGTTTAGAGTCCATAACCCACTATATGGACAGAACGCACCTGTGGTACAATCTCTACCTTGGAACCTTCCTTTCTAAGGAAATATACAACCGTCTTTGGGGAAACATCCTCAAGTTAACTCTTTTGTACCCCCTAACCTCGGTCAACCGTATCAAGGTTCTTTGAATCCCACTTGGGGTATGAACGCTCAATCTAGTGTTCCTTTCTAAGGAAACTGTTGGAAGATTGGTTGTTGTCATTGATGTCAACCCTAGTCATGGGTTTTGGACTGCAAGATTGATGAAGGTATTTGGACATGAAGGAAAATGCACATGCAGATAAAACACCCATGGATGGATAGTATACATCATGTTGTTTTCGGTGGTATGTGTCACGTCACGTGGATCCTCATGGTTGAGGAGAAATGAATTTTTGAAGATAACAAAGTGAATTGTACATGTAGGCCCTAAAGATAATTAAAGAAAAGAATTACAAAATAAGAAAGTGTCAGGTTGGCCCTAATGTTAAAAGGAAGTGCCATAAATGGTATAAATAAACATCATTATACATTCATTTGATACAATTCAAATTTCATATGGAATAAGAAGTAAAAGAAGGTCAGATTTCAAGGGAGGATGAAGTATTTTGGTGATGTGTTCTAAGGTATGTTATTTTCAGGTCATCTTACCATTGTTTCTATAATTTCTTTTCTAGAGAAATTCAGATGGTGAAATCGCTATGGTATTGAGAATACATTTCAAGGTACCTCTGGTAAAAATTTCATCTCTTGATTCACTATAATTATGGAGATACACTATGTGGACGATAGGGTTTGTGACCAGTCCTGAAGCTAGTCAATAAATAAGTGTTCCAGGTAAAACAGTCATAACTTCTTCATACAGAATCCAAATGAAATGGCACCACTTCCATTGGAAATAGTACGGACTGTAGTTTATTTTGTGATAGTTTTAGAATTGGATGTTAAATATTGAGCACAGGGCATGTTGTACAAGTTGG
>SNQJ01S0020292.1:0-42326 GCA_010110895.2 Picea sitchensis
TATTTAATCAAAATGAAACTCATCCCAGTTTCCATGAGGTCATCTTGGCCTTGAAAAAAAAACGTAGACTAAGTTATCACAACTTGAAAAAGGTCATACGTGAGAGAAAAAAATACATTACTACGCTTCCTTCTAGACAGAAACTGACATATCACAACCTAAAAAAAATTGTTCGTGCACAACACAAGAGAAACATGTATGGTCACATATCCCACAATGGTCATGGCACTGTCCAAGAGGAAAAAATCACATTTTGTGGGCTAGAACCAATACCATGCACTGCTACCAATGAAAATCGGCAAACACTTTCTAGATGAAACAAATCAAAGACACTCCTTCAATTGCATGTGCAATTTGCGATCAATTGAATTTCGCAAAAAACACTAAGTCTTTCATGCCTGATTTGGAATAAGAATACCTCCACTTGACATTAAATGATAAAACATTTTCCAGTGGAAAAATTTGTCTTCCATGCAAACAATCGCTTGAAAATGGAAAACTACCACAGTTTACAATGCCTAACCAAATAAGATGTAATACACCACTACCAAATGTAAGTGCACTCACAGAAATTGAAGAGAGACTTGTGTCTCTGCGAATTGCATTTGCACAAATCAGACCATGGGGCTATAAACGACCCCAAATGGGCTTAACAGGATCAATTATTAATGTGCATGTCCAACTAGATGTTGTGCAAAAAGCCTTGCCACAATTCATTAGCAATACAATGACAATTGTTGTGGCTCTCAAAAGACGCTTGCAATACAAGAATGCATATCAGACATGTAAAGTGCGTGTGCATGTTGTCATGAAAGCAATAAAAGAATTATTGTCCGGGGCCCTGTACAAAACACATAACATTTGTATAAATGAGAACTGGAACAATGTTCTTGGAGAAGGGGATGACAACTCTGCACAGACTCTCGAAACTGCTAGTGATTTTGATACAAGCGATGAATCAGAGAATGAAACACCTACTGAGACATTGGTGCATGGATTCACTGATTCACGACGCATTTGTGACTTGCAAGACAAGATTGTCGAAATTGCATCTGTTGAGGGGCAATGTCCACTTGGAATATTCAAGGACAAATTTGTTAAGGAAATGAAATTCCCAACATTTGTCTATGGAGATCCACCTCCCAGTGGCATTACAGAACGATTCAGTTACCACAAAATAGTTCAATGGGAGCTGCTACATTCAAGCGGTGACTTCTCCTGTCACATAAAAAATTTGTTTTTCAAAACAATGTGCATAATAATAGAGCAAGTGTTGTCTTGCATGTGGGTGCGAATAAGAAAAGGTCAGCTACAAGGAAGAAAGTTGTTGGCCAAAGATGTCAAGTACAAAGTAAACCTAGAAAAAATCTTGAAATCTTCCCTGTGCCGCCAATGAGAACAACAAGAATCATAGAGCCACTTAGTTTAGAGGACAATGTTGTCGTTGAGAAATCTAGATACTTGTTCGCATTTCTAGAACAACGATACTTTGATGAGTTAATGAGCTTCGATGACTTCTTGACAGAGCTAAATCTAACAGAAGATGAGGACATCCAAGCCATACAATGTATGCTTAAACAACCAACATTTTTCCTTAAACGAAAAATTTCTCATATCTGGAACAACAATTTCTCTAAGGACATGCCAATTATGTGGAATGCAAATGCAGATGTGCAGTATGTCCTCAATGCATATGCTGCAGCATCACATTGTACCTCATATATGACAAAGGTTGACAAATCTATGACAAGTGAATTCAGAAGAATACACAAAGAACATGAAAGAAGTCATATTGATGTTATACAAATGATACGTACGCTTGGTAATACATTACTTAATCTTCAACAAATGTATGCTCAACAAGCAATCCACATTGCACTTTCCCTGCCCCTCAATTGTAGTTCAAGAAAATGTGTCTTCATAAACACATCTCCACTTGAGAAACACACATTTGTGCTTAAACCACCATCTTTTCTAGAACAAGAGCCTAACAATTCAGAGGACATGCTATGTCGCTCTATTATTGATTATTACCTCCAACGTCCATCTCCTATTAAGCATATCTGCTTAGCATAATTCATATCACATTACAAAAAAAATGGTGCACCCATATCAAAAAGAAAAAATCCCTCTGNAAATGTATGCTCAACAAGCAATCCACATTGCACTTTCCCTGCCCCTCAATTGTAGTTCAAGAAAATGTGTCTTCATAAACACATCTCCACTTGAGAAACACACATTTGTGCTTAAACCACCATCTTTTCTAGAACAAGAGCCTGGCAATTCAGAGGACATGCTATGTCGCTCTATTATTGATTATTACCTCCAACGTCCATCTCCTATTAAGCATATCTGCTTAGCATAATTCATATCACATTACAAAAAAAATGGTGCACCCATATCAAAAAGAAAAAATCCCTCTGTGATACGGTTTGTCAAATACAAGAAACATACCGACCATGAAAACTATTGTAGAGAAAAACTATTGTTATACGTTCCGTTCGATGAAAATGAAAACACATTAAAACATAACTTCCCTACATGAGAAGTTGTGTATGCTTCCTTTGAGACTATAGTGCAAACCAATGAATCTAGATTTAGTTACAATGTTAATCCAACATGGGGTGATCTAGAAAGTGCAGTTAATGAACTAGAAAACCCTGACAATCTTGATGAGACATTCACAAACTGAAAAACAACCAGAACTCCCTGGACATGACTTGCAAGCAGATTTGCCTTGTCCTCGAGCAGGCAACATTGAAAAACGTATCAATCTTGGTTTTCAAGTCACAAAACATCCTTTCCTTATTGAAAATAATGAATACCACAGAATTAGATGTTTGTTTAATCGACATTGCTCTTAAAAAACAACAAACAATTCTAAAGACATTGCTCTTAAAAAACGTTTGAGCATGCACACTCTTGTCCACTTGTTCCTTATAGGCGGAGCAAGAATAGACAAGACATTCACAATGAAAGCACTATTCCAAATGCTTATACAAATGTATGATTCAAACAATTCCTCTAATCCTATGAAACCAAAGGGCCTAATAGTTGCATACACAGGAAAAGTTGCATGTAACGCAGGTGGAACAACAGTCCACTCTGCATTTTGTATGCCTTTTAACAAGTCGCAATTTCTTCCACTCAGCAAGGAAATGTTAGATACCTTGTCTAAGCTTTATGATGAACTGCAACTTGTCTTCGTAGATGAGGCATCTTTGATTGGAAGTCGCTTCTTGTATTCCATTGACATTCGACAAAGAAACATAAAACATGTGCACACGAAATACTTTGGAAACATTGACATGATATTATGTGGGGATCTTTACCAGGCATAGCCCATCCAAGATTCTTTGATATTTGAACAACCTATGGTCAACATGCAAACGGTGACGCATGACTTCTGGAAATACAATATTAAATGCTTTGAATTGCATACTACAATGCGCCAGACAAATGAAAAAATTATTACAATTCTGAATAGAATGCAGACAAACAACGAAACACATGATGACTTAACATTTATATCAATTCGAGGTGCATGCAACCTACACCAACAGACCCAACCTTCCCTTACATGTTCTACATGAATAGGGATGTTGCAATGCGTAATAGGTTCATTCTATCGCTCATGCCTAGCGATGATATCATCATCAATTCAATTGACCTCGAAGAAGACAACCATGGAAATATGCCACATCATGAACATACAACCACTTTACCTTTGCAACTTGTCCTGAAATTGGACATGTTGGTTGAAATATATGCCTGCAACTATGATTCACAGGATGGCTTGGTCAATGGTGCAGATGGAATACTCAAAGACTATACCAAAATAGAAAAACTTGATGTCCTCTGGATTAAGTTCCATGAACCGCATATAGGCCACCAAAAAGCAAACAAATTATCTTATCTATATAATTCAAACACTGCAAGTGATTGGACACCTATCTTGCGAATATCAAAACCAGTATCGACATCAGTAAAGAAAGGTCGACTGAAGATTCGAAAACAATTTCCAATTAAACTTGCATGTGCACGTATAGTCCACAGATTGCAAGCACTAACACTTGATAGTGTTGCATTTGAGCCTGCTGGAATTCGAATACATGGACTTGTATACATAGCAATGTCCCATGTCAGAAGTATAGACACCTTGTATTTACTAAGTCCTCTTACAAAAGATAACTTCAAAGTCAAACACAAAGTTGATATTGAGACGCAACACCTCAGGACTACTGCAAAGTGGCATCTACAATATGATTACCAATCCATACAAACAAACTCATCTGTATCAATTCTCTCACTTAACACACACAACTTACATGCACACATGGATGATATACTCAATGACCAATGCAATCTGATATTTTGTGCTTACAGGAAACATACATGGCATTATGCATGCAAAACAAGCAATTTCCAAATCATAATTGCATATCGAGTTACATTACACATGGGGTGATGATGTTGGTGAAAAAACATCTAACAATTTTGGAGCATATACATTTCGAAGAAAACAATGTTGAAATGGTGTTTGCAAAAGTATTTTTCCATGGATCAGAAATTGCAATACTGAATCTCTATGTCACTCCCCATGCAACATTCTCCAACATACTAAATGTTCTTTCCAATGCATTAGACCATTTGCATCTGAACGAAACCATTGTCATTGTAGGATACTTCAATATTGACATGCTACAAAATAATGCCAGAACAAAAGAATTGGAAAACTACATGTGCAAATACAGTCTCTGCTTTCTTTTGAGCAACACAAGCCATGTACAAAATGCACTTATTGACCATGTATGGTCGAATGTGCCCATTTCTCAATACAATGTCTTTATCTTAGACACATACTGGTCTGATAATGATACAATTGGTATTGCACTTGAATTATGAGATATACATCAAACATATTGCAAAATCATATTTCTATGTTTCAAAGCATATCTGTCTAGCTTGTTGCAGAAAACCAAGTTATCCAACTTCTTACTTTTCCATGGTTTGTACACATACTAGTCTGATCACGATACAATTGGTATTGCACTTGAATTATGAAATATACATCAAACATATTGCAAAATCATATTTCTATGTTTCAAAGCATATCTATCTATTTTGTTACAAAAAAACAAGCTATCCAACTTCTTAGTTTTCCCTGCTTTGTAATTGATTTTGGGGACAAAAAAAAATTACACAATTTTTTATATATACACAAACATGGATGAACAAAAAAAAAAAAACGGTACATTCTTCTAACACTATTTGTTACTCTATTCCTTTTATTCTATTTTATTTACTCTATGTACATATTCCTTAGTTTTTTATTTACATGTCAACTTATGTTCATGTCCATTTTGGTTTTGTGCTTTTTTTCATAGAAACAAAGTGGAAAAATGGACACGACAAAGAACTCTTAACCATAAATGTAGAAGAATCCATGCAAAGGTGCATATTTCTACCCCTGTTCCATATCCAATTATTTTTCATTTACTTAGTCTATATTTGTTGTATTGGTTTGCAGCTCTGTTTTTTTTTCCTTGGATACTCCATATCTTCCTATATATTAACTTGTCTTCATGTCAATTCTATTTTCTGTGCTTCTATCTTGAAATAAACAAATTTGTACTCCACCTTTTTTTTCATGTGTTCATACGTAGTAGCTTGATTTCATGTCCATTGTATTCTCTATATTGCTACATTGAAACAAGAACACAGTAATTGGGCACAAGGATGGAGCCTTATGTACCACATCTGAAAATGTTGCAGTGCAATGTTCCGTAGCAAATACAATGTGTATGCCAGATACTAAGAGGTATGGTTACAAAAAAATCCGATTTGCATACGTTGTCCAATCTGTCCAGCGATATGTTTTTCCCATAGTTGATGTGTTTCTATCGCTTGATAATTATCACACTAAGTGTTGTTCTATGATGCATACAGTTTTTTGCTCCCTTTCTTTTTCCTCTTCTATACTTATCTATTCTCCCTTTTCTTCTTCCCCTCTATTATCCATTTTTGGTTCTATACTTAGCCCCATGTCTATGCTCGCGGGTTCCTGGGATGGCGGGGTGACAAATTCGATGTCCATCTATATCTTTACATCATGAGTCCGACCGACCGCCATTCGTTTTTATACTTGGCAAATTTTATGGCCGTTGGTTTCTGCATAAGCACCATCAAACTCTCATGCCTCGTGTTCACAGTATACATCTTGCACCTGAAACTTCAGTGATCTACAATTCGACCTCGAACTCGAACCCCCAGGCCTCACTCTACCTACAATGACTCTGTCTGAATGCTTGCATATAAATGTGCCAAGTCATATATTTTGTCTATTGCTTATTGAGATAGATATAAACAACATATATTTTATTTTGAGCTAGGGTTTGTTGAGCTCCAGCTATATTCCATGGTTGAAAATATTTTTCCCATAGTTGATGTGTTTCTATAGCTTGATAATTATCAGAATAACTGTTCTTGTGTGACGAATACAGTCCTTTTCTCCATTTTGTTTTCCTATTCTATACTTACTCGTTCTTCCCTTTTCTTCTTTCCATGTATTATCCATTTCTGGTTCTATGCTTAGTCACATATTTATGCTTGCGAGTTCTCGGGGTGGCGGAGTCAGAAGTTCTACATCCGTTTATATCTTCACATCACGCGTCCGACCGACCGCAGTTCGTTTCCACACTTGGCCAATTTTATGGCCGCGGGTTCCCCCGAAGGCATTATCGAACTCGCAAGCCTCACTCTACCTATGATAACTCTGTCTGACCGACCCACCTTTCCATACTTAAGACCAAGTGTGTTATAACCCTAATTTTCACCAGACATGCTTACCTGGCATCAGGCCATCTCAGATTCCTTCTTTGCCAAAACATTGTTGAACAACTCTTCTTAAAAACCCCTTTTATAAAGGCCCACACGCCCTGCTCCATTACTGCACACGTGTACACGCTAGCTAACCCAAGACAGCCCACGCGTACCTACAAAAGCACAGAAAAAGAAAAATTGTTGATGGAACACAAAGCTTTGGGTGAGTTAACTAAACCTTTCGGCCACGCATGGCTGAGGGTTCGACCAAATACCTAGCTTCTTCTAGCCTATAACAGAAGGGTTAGGGGTCCCATTTGGAGGAGGACAATCATAGTAAAGAAACTATACCCGATTGTGTATTCCCTTTGTCCCAACCTTCATCCTTCCTTGTGCAAAGAGAAATATAGAGCAAAGAAGTTCTAGGGTTCCTAGGAATATTTTTTGGGTATTTATAAAAACAAAGAAGGAATCTGAGATGGCATGATGCCAGGTAAGCATGTCTGGTGAAAATTAGGGTTATAACAAAGTGTTGTTCTGTGACGCATAAAGTTCTTTACTCCCTTTGTTTTTCTCTTCTATACTTGCCGCTTTTCCCCTTTTCTTCTTCCCCTCTATTATCTGTTTATGCTTCTATACATAGTATCATGTCTATGCTCACAGGTTCCCGGGGTTGTGGACTCATAAATTCTATATCCATCTATATCTTCACATCACAAGTCCGACCAACTGCTGTACGTTTCCATACTTAGCCAATTTTATGCCTGTTGGTTCCCAGCTAGGCCCTATGGAACTCTCATGCCTCAAACTCTCATGCTCCATATTCGATGTGTTTCTATCACTTGACAATTATCAAACAAAGTATTCTTCTGTCAAGCATAAAGTTCTTCGCTCCCTTTCTTTTTTTCCTCTTCTATACTTAGTCGCATTTCTATGATAGAAGGATCCCAGGTGGCAGACTCACAAATTCTATATCCATCTATATCTTGACATCACGAGTCCGACCGACCACTTTTATTTCCTTACTTAGCCAATTTTATGGCCGCGGGTTCCCGGGTAGGCGTTATCGAACTATCATGCCTCGTGTTCGGAGTATACATCTTGCATCAAAAACTTGGGTGATCTACAATTTGACCGCGGACTCCCAGGTTCAAAAAAGTACCAAAGCATTTTTCACTCCCCTCCATCCCCACCACCTTCGCCCCTTCCCAATGCACATTAATTATGATTTTACTAGTGACAACTCACCATAGATGTTCGAAAAGATTGTCATTAATAAGCAGAAAGCTCGAGGACATCTCCCATTAAAATGCATTAATGGGAGAATATTATGGAATCTGATTAGTTTATTTGTGTCAATCTTGAATTGGCAAAAAAATGTTGGTTATTTTAGTTTTTTTAAGGCATCATCATAGCAAGAATGCAATATTGTGCAGGCCCACTGTCATCTACAAAGGTGTTGACATGATGCCCCTCTTTAGTATTGTGCATATATTAGAGGTTCACATATTTGAGAGTATGCTTGCATATGAAAATGTTGCTCCACCCTTCCAATTTGAACATAATTTGCATTTGGGCCACAAAGAATGCTAATAAAATAAAATAATATGAAAATTGCTTAAGTAAATATAAAAAAATTATCTTCTAACTTGAACCTGATTTTGTCAAGATCCAGGTATATTACATAGATGACAACATTTTCCCCGCCTTTCCATACTTTCTCGATTTCCTTGCCATTTTCGTACACTTTCCCAATGCAAATTGATTACGCTTTTATTAGCTTTGAAAAGATTGGCATTAATGAGCGCAATGATGGACAACATCTCCCATTGAAATGCATTAAACAAAGATTTACAGAAGATTATATTGCCATCCTCCAGTGTTCATTCTAAATACTATCACACAATTACTGCCACATGTAGCAATATAAACAAATCTTCATCAAAACATTAGCTTTTCTCACAGGCACCCCACGTGCATCTCAGTTGCATGAACTAAGCCATATTCGGATCCATCAACTAAACCTCCATATTATCAAATTGGTAGAGGTCAATATTATGGCATCTGATTTTTTTAAAATTTTTCTTTTGGTATATGGATCTTTAGCTTGGAAAAATTGTTATTTACTTTAACTTTTTTGAAAGAATTGTACCCCGCCTTTCCATACTTAGTGGATCGTTCATCTCTTGTTGTCACAGATTCGCGGCTTCCGAGCTTCCAAGTACAAAAAAGTTTCAAAGAAGTTTTCATTGCCATCCATCCCCGCCAACTTTGTGCGCTTCCCAATGCACATTAATTATGCCTTTATTAGTCACAACTCACCAGACACGTCGAAAATATTGGCATTAAAAGGCGAAAACGTCAAGGACATATCCCATTAAAACACATCGAAACAAGATTTATCGGAGATTATATTATGATGTTGCAGCGTCCATTTTAAATACTATGAGGAGAAAAGCAACGTTCTCATCACCTTATGGTTGCAGCTTGACAACATTTCTATGGAGATACCCTGAATATTTTCGGGCGCGAGGACCAGAGTTTTCAGTGGTCCATAGCTTATGACTACTACTCGTCCCCTTCTTCCCAGAATAAAGTTATCTTGACATATGGAATTGCAGCGCCAGATTGTGTCCCCGAATTTTTTTACTTTAAGGAGTTGGTCACATGCTGCGCTGAGAACTATATTCCGAACCAACAGATTATCCATATGGGCAACCATTCCCAAGTCTCCCTATCACCTCAAGTATTTCGAAAGATGTTAACACTTCCCGACCCAATGCCTACTTTCAAGGGCAAGAATTATAGACAGTTCTTAAAGAAGCATGGCAATGAATTGGACCTCTTGTTGAAGTTCTTACAGAACCCAACGGGCGCTCCCCGGGACATGGCCATATTACATGTTAGTGGACTTAGAAACCTTTTTCGGCAAATTGCATGGCTTTTTACGAGGATGACAAGATAAGAAAGTGCAGCCAACATCTCTCAATTGATTATGTATATTTTATATTTTACAGTCAAGGAAGAAGCCATCTTCCATTACGACAAGTTGATTTCCATTGAAATCTCTTCCCAGTTATTGCAATACAGAAGGAAAAAGAAATTATTTATGTCATCTTATTTAATTTTCGTCGTGGCGAATTGCTATCCATTCCCTAGACTATCTATGTGTAAGAAGATGAACTGTGAATTTGACCCAGTAACATTCTCGTACCAGATATTATGGAGACACGACGCTTGCCAACATTTTTATAAAGCCTTTAATGATTTTGTTTCAGTTTTTAAAGCATTGATATTTGGAAAGTATTTTCCTCGGTTTTCTGGCCAGCTGACAATCTTCTTGGATAGGAAGGGCACACTAGAAGAAATGGAGAACTATACTGTTATAAGGATTTTTGGGTCTAAAAAAAAATCCTTGCTTCCTTCCATGAAAAATATATGGTACAATGCTTTTTGCTGGAATAACAAGGCAGTACATCTATTGGTTTCATTTTTCCCATGAAAAAATAAAAAGTCAATTCATCTCTCTTCCTTGGAAAGTCGGGGATTTCATGGTCAGGAACCACTTCAACAGTTCTTTCACTGACACTATCCTGAATGAACTCGGTGCCAGTACCAATGACTCGCACAACCAGAAATGAAAAGGCTTGGGTGAAAAAAGTGCTCAGTGCCCGACTGCCACACCCAAGACCACAACATATCAGAGCAGTACTCTGACGACCTACCCAAGTAACAAAGTCACACACAGTTCTTTAGGCGGAGGAGGAGATAAGAACCATCCGTTCAACAAAATTCAAAAGTTGTCACAAACTTCCCGCGAGCAAAAAACAAAAAACAATAGTCCAAGAACAGGAGGGACCAAGGGGAGAAATTGATATCCATGATCTCTCCCTCGAATATATGGAACTAGAAATTGACATTGAGAAAATGTTCCCCGACGATGACCAGCTAGAGAGCACTGCTCCGCACAATCCTAGGATGGAAATAATTGGCATAGATACATTGGATGAATAAGAGTCTTTTGCATTTCAAAGCGTTGTTTTTTACAACGAATCCAAAAACTTGATTATTTAAAAGAGAGATGTAAAGAATAAGAATGGGAAATCTCATTCAGAGATCAACCTACGCAGCATGCACCCTTCCCATATCTCCCAGATACACCGAGAAACTGGAGACACTCTAGACAACTCTATTAGCATCCTTGAAACATAAAACGTCATGTTAAAGGAGTGAATCAAAGAATTGGAGGCAACTCTAATGCCTCTTCCAATGTTTGCTACTCCTTTGGCAATGGTCGGGCCCACCACACCTGTGACAAAATTAAAAGGATCAACAAGACTTATCACATCAGCCCGAGGCTATGTGGAAAAGAATATAAACAGAAGAATGGAATTAATAACAAAAGCTTGGGATATGTCAAAGAATATGGCCTCTTTTGGAACAAGAGTGCATGCTTTTCATGAGTATATGCAAGCAAATCTCAAGAACGAGCAAGGTTTCTACCTCGATGTAGTTTTACCATTTGGTGTTAAAGTTATCGGTATGATGGAATTCAGAAGAAGACAAGAGGATCTCCCTTCCCTGGATCGAATAGACCAGCTAAACGCATGCTGGAAAGAAAAGGTAAAGAACCTTAATGGTATCTTTCAAGCATGTAGCTAGGCCATATCTAGAAGAGACAAACTATTCAAGAAGCTAATTGAGATAGATCTAGCTTCCAGCACCAATGAAGTCCAGGACCCGAAATTAATATTCAACTCATAGTTTTTAACCAAGCAAGCATTTGATGATCAAGTTCATATCTATAAAAGAATGTCATTTGAAAATTTCTATGACATTCTTGAATATGGTGAAGACGACGTGAAAACCTGGCTAGTCGGTTATGCGATTAAAAACCAAAATATTCAAGAAGCATTGCACAACCTATCTATTGATCTAAGGGACTTGGAAATTGAATTGTTCAATATAAAAATCTAACATGAAATCAATGTGGCGCCCATAAGGAGCTACATCGAAAAATGGTTCAAAAAGGTTGTCGACCAGATTACTAATGAAGGTCAAAGTCAAGGAAATCCATAAAAGGACATAAACGAGCAAATGACAAGGCATGGGACACCATCATAGTAAGTTGACACTGATCACATTCTTCCATCTTCATACACTTACTCTAACAAAGCTTTAACCGAGGACTGACAATTTTCTCTTTCTTCTTTCCAAGTCTTGCTATTTTTCATCGCCGAATTTCTTCTTTCTACAAACTTCATTCTTGTACATCTTTGCTTTGTAGTCCACGACAGTCTCAATCCCAGTCATTCTGGAAAACATATTTTTACTTCACAGGATATGTACTAAACTATATATTTTTTTACAAATTCGAAGACAACTATTTTTGGGAAATATTATCAAATGTATTTTGTGACCCAGTTTATCTGAATATAAATATTTGAGGTTGTTCTATGGTGATCTTCAATGTTTGGTGTTGTTATTTGAAATTTGTATTTCTTCTTAAAATTAACTCATTTCCCTGTACATGTTCTTGTTCTATATTGTGCATGTATTGCAGCTTCCTATATTTCAGAATATTCTTCGATATACAAAATGAAAAGTCATATATTTTTTTCTCTATTGGTTGTGGGTTTGAGCAAAAATTGCGAGCCCAAAACACCATTCAAATTCAGACATGGTTTACATTTGGACGACAAATAATCTATTAAGATACATTAATATGAATACATTTTAAATAAATATAAACAAAATCCCTTTAAACTTGAGCCCGACTTTCTCGAGCTCCTGGATTGCCCATGGGTTGACTGGTTAGCAGATTGCCAGATCCTCATCTCCTTCTATATCTTCACATCAGGAGCCTGACCGACCACTGTCCCTTTCAACACTTAGCCAATTATCTCACCGCGACCTCCCAACTTAGCGCTATCGAATTCTTATGCCCCGTGTTCCGTGATATACATCTTGCACCCAACACTTCTGTGATATACATTTTGCATCCAACAATTCTGTGATACACATTTTGCAGCCAACGTTTTCGTCATTTACAATTCGACCCCGAACCACTGGAACTCGCAAGCTTCACTATACTTGGGTTCACAACTTTCAAAACATTTATCGCTCTCTTCAATCCCGACCACATTCTCGCCATCCTCAATGCACATTCATTATGATTTTACTAGCGACAACTCAGTGCACAGGTTCACTTATTGGCATTAAGAAGCAAAAAACCTATTCAACAACGATTTACGGGAGCCTGACCGACCCCCGGGTTGGTGCTATTATAAATCTTGCACCCAAAACTTGCGTCATCTATAGTTCCGCCATATACATCTTGCACCCAAAAGTTCAGTCATCTACAATTCATCCACAAATTTGAACATGGTTTACATTTGGACCACAAATAATCTATTAAGATACATTAATATCAATACATTTTAAATAAATATAGACAAAATCTCTTTAAACTTGAACCTCACTTTGTCCAGCTCCTGGATTGGTCGCGGGTTCCCGGGTTAGCTCATCTCCATCTATATAATCACATCATCAGCCCGACCAACTGTCATCCCTTTCAACACTTAGGCAATTATCTCACTGTCGGGTCTCGACTTAATGCTATTGAATTCTTATTCCCCCTGTTCTGTGGTATACAACTTGCACACAACACTTTCGTGATATACATCTTGCACACAACACTTCTGTGATATACATTTTAAACCCAACACTTCCATGATTTACAATTCGACCACACACTCCTGGAATTCGTTGTTCACAAAAGTTTCAAACCATTTATCACTCTCTTCAATCCCCTCCCTTCCCAATGCACATTCATTATGCTTTTACTAGCGACAATCCGTCCACATATTGGAACATGGTTTACATTTGGACCACAAATAATCTATTAAGATACATTAATATAAATACAATTTAAATAAATATAGACAAAATCTCTTTAAACTTGAACCTGACTTTCTCAAACTCGTGGATTGGTCCTATATCGTCACATCATGAGCCCGACCGACCGCGGTCCCTTTCAACACTTATCCAATTATCTCTCCGCGGGGTCACGACTTAGCGTTATCGAATTCTTATGCCCCCTRTTCCATGATATACATGTTGCACACAACACTTTTGTGATAAACATTTTGCACCCAACGCTTCCGTCATTTACAATTTGACCCCGGTTCACAAAACTTTCAAACCATTTATCACTCTCTTCACTCCCCGCCACATTCCCACCCTTCCCAATGCACATTCGTTATGCTTTTACTATCAACAACTCAACATACAGGTTCGCTCATTGGCATTAATAAGAAAAAAATGCATTCGAGTTGCTTTTCATACCTAGCCAATTCTATGGCCTTCTTTCGTGATATACATCTTGCACCCTAAAGTTCCCTGATCTACAATTCCATACTTAGCCAACTTTATGGCCACAACCTTCACTATACCCGGGTTCACAAAAATTTCAAACCATTTATCGGTCTCTTCAACCCCCCGCCACATTCTCGAGCTTTCCAATGCACATTCATTATGCCTTTACTATCGACAACTCACCACATAAGTTCACTTATTGGCATTAACAAGCAAGAAACGCATTCAACCGCAATTTACGGGAGTCCAACCCACCGCCGTTGCTTTTCATACCTAGTTGTCGGGTTGTCATAACCGAATTTTCCTTCCCCATTTTTTGTGATATACATCTTGCACCCAAAATTTTAGTGATCTACAATTCCATAGTTAGCTAACTTTATAGTCATAGATCCCCGGGTTGGCACTATTATAGATCTTGCACCCAAAACTTTCGCCATCTACAATTATGTGATGTACATCTTGCACCGAAAAGCGTTCGTGCTCTACAATTCCTCCAGCTCATAAGCTTCACTCTACCCGACTTCACAAATATTTCAAAGCATTTATCGCTGCCTTCCATCACCGCTACCTTCCCACCCTTCCCAATGCACATGGATTATGCTTTTACTAGTGACAACTCAACACACATGTTCGAAAAAGATTGGTACTGCTTTGCTTAGTGACAACTCACCATACAAGTTCGAAAGGATTGCCAATGCACATTAATTATTAAATTACTATTCAATGTAATTTCAATATACCTTTTCATATTTACAATTTTCTTTGTCATTTCATTTCTAAAAAACAATTGAACATAACTTTTTAATATTTTTTAAACATCTATTCTAATTATCATCTACTTACCATATTGTTAATTTCTATTTTTTTAACAATATTACTCGACTCTCCCCATTTTCCAAAAATCACCTTATAAGCTACTTGACAGGGACTACGCTGCCACACAACACTTGTTTATACTAAGAAAACGAAAAAAATTGAATAAGATAAACACTTTTACAATTGATATTTTATATTGCAATTTTGCTCAAAAATAATGTAACCAAATTATATTTCCTTTTATAAATTATAATTAAATATTTATTCATAAATAAAATTCTCTCTTCACAAGACTAGAGTAGACTTATATAGATTAATACATTTTAAAACAAAATTTACAAATTATATTTAGTTTATCCCTTGCATAATATAATTGTTCATACTATTAAGTGTTAAGTGTTGTGATTCCCAGGAAGAGAAAATCAATTATTGTTGGGTCCACTGTTTCTAGAAAATACCAAAAATAGATTGATGGATAAAATTTAGAGATAAAATGATTTGCCTTTAGCAATTTTATGTGAGCTTTGAGTATGAAAGATATTCATAAATGATTTTATATTGCATAATTGACTCCTTAATTAATAATAGTTAGTTGTAATTAGTTGTTTATGTTATTTATGATCAATGCTAAAACGTTGGAACTTCCTTTATGAATTCTTTATTGTTTTTCCATCAACTTCCAATTGGTAAAAGATATTCATAAATGATTTTATATTGCATAATTGACTCCTTAATAATAGTTAGCTGTAACTAGTTGTTTATGTTTATTTATGATCAATGCTAGAATGTTGGAACTTCCTTTATGAATTCTTTATTGTTTTTCCATCAACTTCCAATTGGTACAAAGTTAATTGCAACTCTCACTTGGTTTAGTCTTAAGCTTCTTCTTTTTCCCAATTAAAGGTGTCCAACTACTTGATTGTGTCCAATATTCTTTGATTCGATACTTTAATATAGGAACAATTACACATGCCAAAGGCATTGGTTCGAGGCTATTTCAATGCATGAAATCATTGATCTAGGGTGGATTGTAATGGGATTTAGAGAGTTATTACTAACTCTAGCAAGGGTGGTTCCATAAATTTGAAGTCTAGGTTCAAGGTCACCTTTGGTTTCCAAATAGAAATTTCATATCCATAAAGGTAAAAAGAAAGTTACAAAAAAAGCCAAAGGATTACAAGGAAGTGTCAAACATAAGAAGTGTAATAGAGCAAAGTGTATACAAATCTAAGAAAAAGGTGGAGGGAGATAATAACAAAGAGTACTAGAAGAGTTTATATCTAAAACATCTATGAGGAGGGTGTTAATAAACGAAAAAGAAGATATGGAACTCTCTAGATCAAATTGTATAGTCCATTTGCTAAAAGTAGTACATGCCACCCCTTTGGTGCATTGAAGCCATCCTTAGGGGATTGCAAAATATATGAGATGAAAGAGGAAGAATAAAATCGCATTGTGAGGAAAGGAAATCATGAATGGGGAGTAGGGAAGGAATGTCGATGAGTGAGACTTAAAATAAAGACAAAATAAAGGGGGATTCAAAGAAAAGAGAGAACCTCAAGGGGTTAACAAACATGTGATGGATTTCAAGTTCCAACTACCATTTTTAACCAAGGTGTTGTTTGCTATAAACATCATAAACTAATCACTTTCATTGATTATTCTTTTGTTAGCAAGCCAATTTGTAACTTGGATGACTCCTCTCTCCACATGTTCAAAAACCACTTAAGTTAACAATTGTTACATCTTCCAAGATAGTTGGTTAGCCATGTCCCATGGAGATTCTTGGTTTTTCTAGTTCAAAGGATGAATTACAATCTCAAAACCTCCTTCAAAGATGATTTTTTTGAAATATCGCTAAAATGATTCTATTACACCCATTTCCAAGGCTTCAATATCAACTTGATAGTTGTTTTAGGAGTAGGATAACTAGCCAATTTTTTGATCCCTTTTTTGATAAGACATTGATGAAATTGAGGGAGTCAAACATGACCTTAAACATGTTAAAATCAACGACATAGATCGATTTAGACATTGCAAAAACCCTCATAGCACTTACATTGTGCAATCTCATTAAAAATCACAAAAAAATAAAATAAAAAAATAGTCAAAAAGTTAGTTCTTTATCTTACTTCATTTAATTTGTTTCTTAAAAATTTGTAAAACCTTACAATAATGGTTTCTTAAAAATACCACAAACTTGATTTTTAAAATATATTTAAAAAAACTATTAAAATTAAACTTTATTTTCCTTTTTTAAAATATTCAAACTTTCTATAAATTGTTTATATTTATATTTCCAATTTAAATAAAAAAAACTTTTATTTTATTTAGTTGTACATTTTCAACTACATTCCTAATCTTACAATGAAAACATAATATTGTTTGTTGAACTACAATGAAAACATAATGTTGTTTGTTAAACTTCAATTTGTCATTGATATGTTAATAAAAGTTTAGCACAATTTATCACATCCAAATTTTCAATGCTTTATAGTAGTACTTAAAAATCTTTGAATGACATATCCTAAAGATTCACTATACTCTTGTCACAAACATTAAATATACATAATGGTACTTAAAAATCTTTGAAGTGACATATCTTAAGAGTTTCACTATGCTATTGTGACCAACAATGAATATGTGTACTTAAAGTTCTTGAAGTGACACATCTTAAGATATTTACCATATAAAGAATATATAATTACTTACATAAATCATATATCTGATTTATTAATTTTTTTAATAAATTTAATTTATGAATATTTTTTTAATATAATTATTTTTATCCTTATAAGAAAAGAAAAAAAAAAAACTTATTAACATGAATAATATACTTAATTTATTATTATTTTTTTAATAAATTTGATCCTTTACTCTTATAAAAAAAAACCTTATTCATTCATAAATGAAGATAGAAATGATGCAATTATACTAGTCATTAACATTAGGGGCGATGTTCCTTTCACCATGAACATAAAATTACTTATAAATTTCCCCGCCTCAATGTATTATTACTAGTCCTAACCTATCATCAATGATCCAAAACCTAATATAAACAATTTTTTTTTACCATAAACAAAAATGACCCAACAACCAATCACTCACAAGAGGTATAGCAAGTGTGTCTCTAAACATCTCAACCTTTACTAAATTATAAATGAACTATTAATATATTCTTAAGTTATAACAATAACTAGTAGATTTAATCACTAACCTAACCTAACCCACAATCAACATCAATTTGAGGAGTTAGCAATTTCCTATAATTAAAATAAAATAAATACATTTTTGTTAAGCCACTTAAATATATAATTTCCAAAGTACATACGGGTCTTTCATTTTTGATGTGACCCACGTTTTGTCGTTTATGTATCAATTTGATAATTAAAAGAACCGTGTAATATACTCCAACGGTAACATGATCTTGTCTCGGATCCCTAAAATATTTCATTTCCAATATTATATTTATATAGTACCAAAAATCAATTTAAAATGCAAAATTTCATTTCCAATATTATATTTATATAATACCAAAAATCAATTTAAATGCAAAATATTCGCCACCGTCAGTAGTGAAATAATGTGCACCGACAAATTCACTTTCACTGGTATTTGAAGCTCGACTGCCTCATATTCCGTTTCCATCTTGATTCAACTAAGACCCAGATTCGTTGTTAGCCGTCCGTTGCAAAGGGTAAAGGGTTTGAACCTGCGAAGTCCCCGAATTCTGCTCAAATTCGATCGATTCCGCGGCCCCTGATCTCTGGATCCACTTAGCAAGGTACGATTTCGTGTCTGCCATTATTTCTTGTGGTTAATTCCGTGTTTTCTTTGTGCTCTAAGGCGTTTTCTTCTGTGCTCTAGGTTTATAGATTCTGTTTGATTTTCCGTTTTTGGGTATCTTTAAGTAGATCTTATGCAAATCGGGGCTTTAAATGTTATCCGAGTAAACTTTTGTGGCCACATCCGTTTAATCAAGATTTTAGGGTTCTTATAAAAAACATATTGAGTGAGATTTGGTGTATTTTGATGCATGTAAGATTTTTCTTGCTTTTATTTTATGGTTTCCAATCAGGCCTTTGATTTTGTTCAAGGGGGAAATTCAGTGAATTTTTATCATTTGAGGTACTTGTTATTGCAGTTTAGGAAATGTGTGTTTATTCTGCTTCCATTAATGGCCGTCTGGATCTGCTGAGGGTTGGTGATGGACGGAGATCCGTAGGCTTCGTTGGGCTCCTCTAAAAGTTAAATAGGAAATAGGAAACATCTTAAGGGTTTGGGTTGTTTTATCTTTCGATTTGATTTAGCTGAGAGTTTAGTTAAAAAGTTAAAAATCTTTTCATTTTTTAGTGTGAAAATAGTTAGTCATAAATGTTGTTTGTGAGCCTGTAGATAAAGAGTATAAAAAATTTTGTTACTTGAATTTTTTGGAAATAAATTTTGTATAAAATTTTGAAATCTCTAATCGTTAGTTTCTTTTGATTAGTGAATGGATACCTAATATTAAAGATTTGATTAAATTTTAAAAACTCCAACATTTCATACTCCATCATCAAAAATTCATCCATCATCAATAATTCATCAAGAATAAGCAAAAATTTGATTAGAGTGATACACAGCATTAAAGATTTGATTAAATTTTGAAACCTCCAACATTTCATACTCTACCCATCATCAAAAATTCATCAAGAATAAGCAAAAATTCATCAAGAAGAAGCAAGATATTTTAATATCTTCAGTTGAACACTACACCCATCATCATCAAAGATTTGATGATCCAAACATCTCGAATCAATGGATTGCTTTCCAATCTCCACTTTGATTATGTCAAGATTGCTTTCCAATCTCCACTTTGATTATGTCAAATTTTTCTTACAGGTATCACGTTTCGTAAAAAGATTACTGTATCTCCTTGATTTAATTTTCGTTTCGTAAAAAGATTACTGTATCTCCTTGATTTAATTTTCGTTTAGTTATTTATTTATATTTTTTTCCTTTAAATTTGTTGATATCCTCTCCTTTTGGCTCCTGAAATTGAAGTGGGTATCTTTCAAATTAATGTTTATCAATAAATTTTAAAAAGGTAGAGAAATTTGTTGATATCCTCTCTTTTTGTCTATAAGCTCTCTGCTCAAATTTTGCAGACTTTGAAGTGGGTGTCTTTCAAATTACTACTTATCCACTGCTACATATGTTGAAATAAATTTAAAATAGTTTTTGGCAATCATTGTATCGTTTAAATCTATTTTAAGTGATAATTTTTATTTGAGGTGTTGTGGATTCTGAGTAGACAAACCTTGGGTGCTCTGCCGTCTGTTCCAGGTTGTTGTCAGGCTCTAGTGTTTCTTGATCGTTTGAATTTGGATGGCTCGTGCCAACAAGTTTGCTTCGGTCAATTTGAACGATTTTTATGGAAAGAAGGAACCGGCTGTGAAGACTGCTGCGGTGAGTGGATCAGGATCTGCTGTGCGTCAGAGGGGAGCCGGCCATGGTGGCATGCTTGTTCTTACACGACCCGTAAAGCAGCAGGTGAAGATTGGAGGTGGAAACTTGGGGGTAAATTTGAAGAAGGAAGACCATGAATCCTTAGCAGCGGCTGCGAATAATACCGGTGGTTGGACTAAGAATTCACATGTAGAGTTTGCAGATAACGCGACAACAGTTGATAAGTCTGAAACTTCTCATCTTAAGAACAAGCGAGATGTTTACGTTCCTCCTGCAGTTCGCACTTCAGAGGCTATCTTTGTGCCCCTTACATCGGGCAATGTGCCACGTTTCACCGCAGAAAAAGCTGAAGTCCTCTCTGGCGAGGAATTTCCTACATTGAAAGCCTCTCTTGCTCCAGAAAGCACCAACGGCCAGCAACAGAGAATGAAGGATTTGCAGCAGAAGCAAAAGGACAAGGAGTCGGATGAGAAACAACAGCAGGAAAAGTTGCGGCAGATGTCCCTGCAAGGAACTTTGAAAACTGACACTCACTCTGTTGAGCCTGTTGTGGACCGATTGCAACCTATGTGGTCGCAATTGCGGCCACAACAGATGAGAGGGGATCAAGGGTTTGTCTCGATGAAGCCTGAGGTAATTATTGGAAAGCCAGATGGACCTCAGTCCGGTAATTCTCGTTTGACGAGTGGTGATCATGCATCTGAGTGGACAGATGATGAGAGAGCAAATGGATTCAGAGTAAAGCCTGGTAGTGCTACAGCCAACTGGAGACAAGGCGGGGGTTACACTGATGGCTTAAGCAAGTATAATTATAGCCATGGTTTCTCTCGTCCCCTGGAGAATACACAGCCAGACTCTGCTGTTGATGTGATGGAAGAACCATTAGATATGGAAAGCTGGCATGATAAGAAAGCAGTGTCTCCTCTTGGCTCAGGAGGCAGATATCAAAGGGAGCCATTACCTCGACCCGGTTCAGGAGGATATAGGTATGAAAGTGACTCATCACCCAGACCTGGCTCAAGAGGATACAGGTATGAAAATGGAACATCACCCAGACCTTCTTCAGGAGTAAGGAATGAAAGGAGCGAAAGGGAGGCATTATTCCGACCCAGCTCAGGTGGAGGCATGTATGAAAGGGAAGTAATCTCTCGTCCTGGTAGTGGAGGTAGGCGTGAAAGGGAAGTGACCTCCCGTCCTGGCAGTGGAGACAGGCATGAAACCGAAGTAACCTCCCAACTGAGCTCTGGAGGTGATGATTATAATGCTCGACCAGTCTCAGGTGGCAGATATGAAAGGGATGGAATGTCCCGGCCAGGTTCTGGAGGTGGTTATTTTCCTCGACCAGGCTCAGGTGGCAGACCAGGCTCAGGTGGTAGATATGAAAGGGATGTAATGCCCCAGCCAAGTTCTGGAGTTGGTTATTATCCTCAACCAGGCTCAGGTGGAAGTAGCTATGAAAGAGAAGTTATTTCTAGACCAGTTTCAGGAGGCAGTGGTGATTACGCCCGACCAGGATCGGTGGGTGTTGATTATAGAATGATGCGATCGGGTTCAGGAGGTAATGACCGCATGCCTGGTGGGGAACGCTACAGCAATAGGGATTTCTCTTCTAATGGCAAGGAATTTTTTGAGAGGCAGGTTGCAAACCCTTCAAGAGGTTATGGGTCAGACGTTCATTACAGAGGACAAAATATCCGCAATACATATGAGTCAAATAGGGAAAAGGGTGCATTTAGAGATAATTGGTTCAGACCTGGTGGAGTGTCCGGGGAGCTGCCAAACAGAGATGATTATGGAAGGGGACAAGCCAGTCATGAAGATTATGGAAGAGATGGTGCATATGATTCCGCTAAAAATAGACAGAAGATGAGGCAAAGTGCGGCTGATGGGAGGCCTCTTGGACAACTGAAAGAACGAGAGGAAGGCTTTGGAGGTTATACTGGGGTACCAAGAGATGATACCTTACTAAGATCTTTGGGTCAAGAGAAGGGACTTTCTCTTACGGAGGAGGAACAGAGGAAAGCAAATACAAAGAACAAGCATCTTGAGCTAGAGGAGCAGATTACCAAAAGAGAGGCTGAACAAAACTGGGAAGCAGAAGATGTTCAGAAGATGAGGGAGAAAGGTCTGCATGTTGAAAAAGAATGTTCCTTTGAGCAGGAAGTTTCAGTTGGAAACTTAGATCAAATGTCAAGGTTACAAATCAAGGAAGAACATAACTCTTTTGATAAAGATTCTCGTCTGGACCAACATCAGAATGAACCCTTATCCTATTCAAAGCCCTCAGACTATTATAGTGAACATTTTTCAGGTCAAGGCAGCACATCTTACCCTTGTAGATCTTCTGTGTCATGGAGGGAGCCTTCTATTGGTGCACCAGGACCCAGGTTTTCACAACCACATGTAAAGACCATTTCGAGGAATCTTCCAAGTGGTTCAGTGAATACAGGAAAATACCAGGTATACTTGTCTTATACTTTCTAATGAAGCTTATTTAGGTTTCATCTGTATATTTATTGGATGCGACTTTAGGTGAAATGCATATTAGGAAGGACAAATTGCTTTTGTACATTAAGAAGCTGGCTATTGTTTGATGTCAAGTTCTACTTCTTTTGTAGTATAATACTTACATCATCTTCAACTAATGATGTATGTTCGTTGGTGAACAGTTGTTTTAACAAAGTGGAGACCTTGCACATTTCTGTTCTCAAACTGGTAGTTAAAGCCTCAGATTTTATGATGCCGTGAACTGGCATCAATTCAAAGGCTTGTGGATATTGCATTTCATTATCTCAATTTGAGGCTTGGATAAATGCCAGTGATGTTGGATACGGAAATGCCTTGTCTGGTTTGTAAATGGACCTGCAAAAAGCTCCTAGAAAGGGGGACAAAAAAGAGGACGCGGTACTGGAAAAATGTAGCATAAAGGGAGATAAAAGGTGTTTCTCAATGGAATATTGGTTGCACTTTTATCTGGTTTGTTATGCTCTTCTTGATAACCTTAAATTGTTTCTACCAAATTTCCTCTTGAAATTTCACTCCGTGAAAGAGTAGGGATGAAATTTTTATGTCGGTCTTTACCCGAGGTATGTGCCCTGTGCCCTGCTGAAAGTGAGTGACAACTTTCATTGTTGACTTTAGGAAAGTGTATTTGGTCGTGCTGGGGTTAGAATTCTCTAGCATTGATTTTTTTGAGCACCTCCCTCTGTAATATTCAAATTATAGGATTTCAGAAGTTACTTTCTTTTCATCTTCCATAATACACTGTTAAACTCCTTCTAAATCTTAAGATATAGAATGTTATTTATAATTTATCTGCCTTCAATGTCCTTGCAGTATTCTTGAGTTCTGCTTTGGTTATAAAGAATTTTAAGGCTGTTTAGGTCAAGGAATAAGATTTTCAGGGATGTGAATGGAATAGTTTGATTTTCTTGATATAGAAAAGAGAGAATGCTATATTACCGATGAGTGATTATTCAACTTGTTTCTTAAGTTAGATATTGTCTCGCAACAATGTATCTTGAGTGTGAAAGATCCCTTTTTCATTACAAACCAAGCTGTATTGTAGCTGTTATTTACAGATACTGTTGCATTAGATGCAGACACTGAGATGTTGGTGATTTGACCTTGTGGAACTTGGAAACTCACAAGGCTCTTCAAGATAAGAGATTGTTTCCTCACTTGAAAAAGAATATAGTGACTCAAAAGTGTATATTAATCCAGCATGAATGTATGCAGTTAATCTTGCATTATTTCTTGGTAACAACCGGTTACTATTTACTTCAGTGTGCTAAAAAATATTCAATGTCCTTGAAGCAGTATTCTTGAGTTTTGCTTTGGTTATAAAGAATTTTAAGGCTGTTTAGGTCATGGAATAAGATTTTCGGGGATGTGAATGGAATAGTTTGATTTTCTTGATATAAAAAAGAGAGAATGCCATATTACCGATGAGTGATTATTCAACTTGTTTCTTAAGTTAGATAGTCTCGCAACAATGTATTTGAGTTTGAAATATAACTTTTTCATTACAAACCAAGCTGTATTGTAGCTGTTATTTACAGATACTGTTTCATTAGATACAGACACTGAGATGTTGGTGGTTTGACCTTGTGGAACTTGGAAACTCACAAGGCTCTTGAAGATCAAAGATTGTTTCCTCACTTGAAAAAGAATATAGTGACACCAAAGTGTATATTAATCCAGCATGAATGTATGCAGTTATTCTTGCGTTGTCATTTGTATATTAATCCAGAATGAAAATGTTCAGTTAATCTTGCATTATTTCTTGGTAACAACCGGTTACTATTTGCTTCAGTGTGCTAAAAAATATTCAATGTCCTTGCAGTATTCTTGAGTTCTGCTTTTGGCTATAAAGAATTTTAAGGCTGATCAAGGAATAAATTTTTCGGGGATGTGAATGGAATAGTTTGATTTTCTTGATATAAAATAAGAGAAAGAATGCAATATTATCGAATGAGTGATTGTTCAACTTGCTTCTTAAGTTAGATATTGTCTCGCAACTTTGTATCTGAGTTTGAAATATACCTTTTTCATTTCAAAGCAAGCTGTGTTGTAGCTGTTATTTACAGATACTGTTGCATTAGATACAGACACTGAGATGTTGGTGGTTTGCCCTTGTGGAACTTGGAAACTCACAAGGCTCTTGACGATCAAAGATTGTTTCCTCTTGCTACAGAGAAGCCTGAATTTACTTACTTTAGCTGCTCCGTCAAAATTGATCTTCAACCATTCCTTTTTCGATGGACTCCATAAATGCCCCAGGGTCGGACTTAGGCCCTAATGACGCCCCTTATCGTAATAAACTAATGGCAAACCCTGGGGTGGGTTTAGGGTCTTTGTGGACCCGATTACCTGTCAAGATGTATGGCCACTATTCCGTGTTGTCACCACATTGATATGACTCCTACATCTGTGTATTCTCATGGTTACGAAGTTGTCAAAGTAAAATATCATTCTCCTGCTTGCTATGGTGTCTGTCGGGTAAAATAGGTGGAAATGAAGTTTTTGTTTGTGTGTGTTATGGTGTCTGTCGGGTAAAATAGGTGGAAATGAAGTTTTTGTTTGTGTGTGTGAAACTCCACCTTAGCTTTGTTAAAGATGGAAATGGAATTTTAATGTCTGTCGGGTAAGTGGAAATGAAGTTTTTGTTTTTGTTTTTGTGTGTGAAACTCCACCTTAGCTTTGTTAAAGATGGAAATAGAATTTTAATATATGGAGTGAAACTCCATCTTATATATGTTGAATTTCGGTTTTACAGGGATTGGATTTGGAAGGTTCTAAAAGGTTACATGGTTGAATTTGGAAAGGGTGGGAAATGTTTTAAAGTGATTAGTGTATTCTCATGGTTACGAAGTTGTCAAAGTAAAATACCATTCTCCTGGTTGCTAAGGTGTCTGTCGGGTAAAATAGGTGGAAATGAAGTTTATGTTTGTGTGTGAAACTCCACCTTAGCTTTGTTAAAGATGGAAATGGAATTTTAATATATGGAGTGAAACTCCATGTTTAATTTCTGTTTTAAATTTCTGTTTTACAGGGATTGAATTTGGAAGGTTTTAAAAGGTTACAGGGTTGAATTTGGAAGGGGTAGGAAATGCTTTACAGGGATTCAGTTTGGAAGGTTCTAAAAGGTTACAGGGTTGAATTTGGAAGGCACGGGGTTGAATTTGGAAGGGGTAGGAAATGTTTTACAGGGATTCAGTTTGGAAGATTTTAAAAGATTACAGGGATTCAGTTTGGAAGGTTCTAAAAGATTACAGGGTTGAATTTGGATGAATTTGGAAGGGGTAGGATGTGTATATTTCTGTAAATTGAAATAGTGAAATCTTATTTCAAAGGAGCTTCTTGTCCTAAAGAGAGTTTCTTGTCCCATAAATTTAGAAATTGAAATAGTTAAATCCTTATTTCAAAGGGGTTTTTTGTCCTATAAATAAGGGTGTTTGCAAAGAGGGTTTCTTGTTCGAAATAAGGGGTTTCTTGTCCTACAAATAAGAGTGTTTGTAAAGAGGGTTTTTTGTCCCATAAATAAGAGTGTTTAGATACAGTTATACAAAATGCATTGTTTAATGTAAATTTTGTGTTTTTAATTTTTTAATGTGGAAATTATGAGGTGAAATTCCACTTATCTCTATATTTAAAAATTTATATTTAAAAGTTAAAAAATGGAATTAAATGCATTGTTTAATGTAAATTTTGTGTTTTTAATTTTTTAATGTGGAAATTATGAGGTGAAATTCTACTTATCTTTATATTTAAAAATTTATATTTAAAAGTTAAAAAATGGAATTAGATTTTATTTATCATATAAAACTCTAACCATGAATTGTTTTACTTCTATGTTTGCTAGGATTTAATGTAAACTTTGTGTTTTTAATTTTTTAATGTGGAAATTATGAGGTGAAATTCCACCTTATCTCTATATTTAAAACTCTATTTAGAAGTTAAAAGATGGTATCATATGAAACTCTACCCATGATATGTTTTACTTCTATGTTTGTTAGGATAATTTTAAGATATTTTGAAATGCATTGTTTATTATAAATTTTATCATTTATCAAATTTTATTATTTAAATATTATAAAATCTAATTAAATTAATTTTTATTTTAAATATCATAATAAATTGATATAAAAAGATATTTTTATTATTTAAATATTATAAAATTTAAGTAAATTAATTTTTATTTCAAATATCATAATAAATGGATTAAGAAAGATATTTTTATTATTTTATATAATAAATGGATATAAGAAAGATATTCTTATTATTTTATATATAATGATATTTAGATATAAGAAGGATATGATAATAAATGGATATAAGAAAGATATTCTTATTATTTCATATATCATGATATTTAGATATAAGAAAGATAATTTTACTTAGGGTAAGAAATTTCTTTAAATTGTTAAGTGTGATAGTTTATGAAATGTTGAAGAATTATTAGAAGTTAATAGAATTTTATGAACTTCAATATTGTTTTTCCAGAAAATGGTACTTAGATATAAGAAGGATAATTTTATGTAAAGTTATAAATATAGACATTTTAAAACTTCAATACACTAGTAAATTTCACAACAACAATATAATTTAGTTAATTTGACAACACAAAAATGATTAGATCTTCTTAAAAAATGGTTATACACATGAAGTTATGTTGGTTTTTTTTAGTAGTCCTTGTTTGTGATAAGGATTATATGTTTTACATTGTGATCTACATGTCGTTGTATTTATATTTATATTAATTTGTTCCATTTTTAAAGTCTTCATCTTCATCCATCTTACATATTTGCTTGCCTTGTGTTATTGGAAGGTTTCACTATCTCTTCATAGTAGTAGTATCTTAATCCCTGCCTCTATGTATTTCTTATCTTCATCAATCTCTACATTTTTGCTTGCCTCTTGTCATTGGAAGGTTTCACTATCGCTTCATAATAGTATTGCTCTGCCAAGCATTTCCTTCATGGTCTCTACTTACAAATAGACAGTTTTTTTGGAGAACTGGACATTGTGAAATTGAGCCTCTTTAACCTACTATGAAGTCATTCCATTGTCAACTTATTCAATATTCAAACTAGACAAACATCAATATCATCATCAAGAGAGAATGTGTGTATATTTATATGTTTTCTTACTCTCCATCCCTAACTCCCAAAATTATCAGCATTTGGGTGTGAAGTTTCTACTACTATTTTTTATCTTTTAGTCTAATAAATTTTGGATTTTGAGGTTAAAGACACCATCGAGGTTCAATAGGTTGCCGAGGTGAAGTGCAAGTTCTCCCAAATGCCCCACCATCATAAAGGAAATCACCTGCAAGTAACATTGCAACAAATTCACTCTAGTTATAGTGCATGTTATTCACCATAGTGTTTTGCCTTATGCATCAAAATTTGATGTATGAGCAATTGTTTCCTACTTAGTTCATAACAATAGTTTCATTCCTAACAATTATCCCATATTAAATGATCCACCTAATGGATAATGAAATTATTTTGTAGAGACGAATATATAAAGATCAATTGGCTATATATAAGAGAATGAAATCTGACCTTTCAAACATAGTTGGAGATGACTATTTGTAAACATTTTTTGTCAACATGTACAAAAACACATTATTGGCTATCCAAAGTGTCCAATGCTCAAATGGAGAATAAAGCTTGATCCATGGACAGATATTTAAAGAGATTAACTTTGGAGATGTGATAGGATTGGGTGAACCATTAAGAAAAAAATTAGGAAACAAGAGTGATAACATTCTAATATTCTTCTTAGAACCCCTCCAAGTCCTCTCATTTTTGGAACTATTCTTGGCCAAGAGAAAAATCTTTGTATCCATAACTCTTTGTTCCCTACGATTTTCCTTTGGCCCAAAGCTATTACACGAATTACGTTGTTACTCTTGCTAAGCTTTGCAACAATGGAAAAACCCACAATAAGAGGAGGCATGATCGTCACTGTGGGTCACAGAGGCATATATATTTCCATCAACACCATCATTGTTGTGGAAGGATTCATTTAAGGGTTGCAACCCATTTTCCAACCATTCATGAAAACAAAGCCCTTATTGGCATTGCATTCCAGAAAATGCAAGCAATGATGGATGTGATAGATCAACATGAAACTTCCTTGTGTTCTTGCTCCCCTTCTCCTCTTCCCTCTATTCGAGTATTGTCTCTAACCTTGTTGTCCAAAAGAGGGTAGAACACCATGTTAGAATTGTTGTAATCTCATCAACGCTCATCTTCCCAAAAGCCCCTATTACGATTCACAATCCCAACATGCTCTAAATCATGAAAACTAAAGGAATGTGGACGCACGAGTAGGCCAATGAAGAGTGATATTTTTTGGTGTCAACATGATGTAAACCAATAAAAGTGAAGGAACCTAGATGCATGAGTAGGTCTAGGAAAGGATGAGAAAGGCAATGGTCCCATGGCATAGCACTATAAGTTAAAATAATAAAATTACTCACCATATTTAGGAAACAAATTACTCACCATATAAGAAAAAAATAGGAAACTTGAGTGATAACATTCTAATATTCTTCGTAGCGCCCCTCCAAGTCCACTTCTTTTTGGAACTATTCTCGGCCAGGGGAAAAATCTTTGTATCCATAACTCTTGGTTCCCTATGAATTTCCTTTGGCCTAAAGCTATTACATGAATTACGTTGTTGTTCTCGCTAAGCTTTGCAACAATGGAAAAACCCACAATAAGAGGAGGCATGATCGTCACTGTGGGTCACAGAGGCATATATATTTCCATCAACACCATCATTGTTGTGGAAGGATTCATTTAAGGGTTGCAACCCATTTTCCAACCATTCATGAAAACAAAGCCCTTATTGGCATTGCATTCCAGAAAATGCAAGCAATGATGGATGTGATAGATCAACATGAAACTTCCTTGTGTTCTTGCTCCCCTTCTCCTCTTCCCTCTATTCGAGTATTGTCTCTAACCTTGTTGTCCAAAAGAGGGTAGAACACCATGTTAGAATTGTTGTAATCTCATCAACGCTCATCTTCCCAAAAGCCCCTATTACGATTCACAATCCCAACATGCTCTAAATCATGAAAACTAAAGGAATGTGGACGCACGAGTAGGCCAATGAAGAGTGATATTTTTTGGTGTCAACATGATGTAAACCAATAAAAGTGAAGGAACCTAGATGCATGAGTAGGTCTAGGAAAGGATGAGAAAGGCAATGGTCCCATGGCATAGCACTATAAGTTAAAATAATAAAATTACTCACCATATTTAGGAAACAAATTACTCACCATATAAGAAAAAAATAGGAAACTTGAGTGATAACATTCTAATATTCTTCGTAGCGCCCCTCCAAGTCCACTTCTTTTTGGAACTATTCTCGGCCAGGGGAAAAATCTTTGTATCCATAACTCTTGGTTCCCTATGAATTTCCTTTGGCCTAAAGCTATTACATGAATTACGTTGTTGTTCTCGCTAAGCTTTGCAACAATGGAAAAACCCACAATAAGAGAGGCATGATCGTCACTCTAGGTCACAGAGGCATGTATATTTCCATCAACACCATCATTGTTGTGGAAGGATTCATTCAAGTGTTGCAACCCATTTTCCGACCATTCATGAAAACAAAGCTCTTATTGGCATTGCATTCCAGGAAATGCAAGCAACGATGGAGGCAATAGATCAACATGAAACTTCCTTGTCTTCTTGCTCTCCTTCTCCTCTTCCCTTTATTCGAGCATTGCCTCTAACCTTGTTGTCCAAAAGAGGGTAAAACACCATGTTAGAATTGTTGTAATCTCATCAACGCTTATCTTCCCAAAATCCCTTATTACGATTCACAATCCCAACATGCTCTAAATCATGAAAACTAAAGGAATGTGGATGCATGAGTAGGCCAGGGAAGAGTGATAATGTTTGGTGTCAACACGATGTAAACCATTAAAAGTGAAGGAACCTAGATGCATGAATAGGCCTAGGAAAGGATGAGAAAGGCAATGGTCCCATGTGTTGATGATTACAACCGCGTGAGACATCCTCCAGGACACAGACCCGAGAGAGAGCCCATGAGTTGGGTGTGTAGTTCCTCTCTGAGACAGAACTAGAACATTGTGCTAGCCTCCTCTATACAGAGAGTTGAGATGATACTCCAGATGATTCTCCTGTGTAACGCAGTGAGAAAGAAGATCTGTCGAGTTGGACGTGCATGTGGCTGAGCACAGGTGAACGTGTGGAAAAGCCCATGAGTTGGGTGCATCGTTCTCAGGAGATGAAACGATGTATTAGCCTCCTATGAGCAGAGAGTTGAGATGATGAACTCCAGATGATTCTCCTGTGTAACGTAGTGCGAAAGAAGATCTTATCAGTTGGACGTGTCTGTGGCTGAGCACATGTGAACGTGATTCTAGTGGCTGAGCACTAGTGAGTGTGGTTCTCCTGTGAGACGTAGTGAGATAGAGATGTGGACATCCCTGTGGCTGAGCATAGATGGATGTGCCCCTAATGGCTGAGCACTAGTGGGTGTATGAGATCCCTTGCTATATTGTTCAAGAGTCAAACTTACATGTAAACCTATTTGTAATGTAAAGGGTACAGGTCGGCCCCACCTTAATGTAAAAGATAATTAATATGGTAATTATTAATTATATTATGAGTTATTGAGGTCAGCCATGTTGTGCCAATAGACATCACTGTTGATAGGTTCATTCTAATATAAGTAAAGGTAAAATCCCCATTGAGGAATCATATCACAAGTGTGAGTTTAGAAATTTTAGCAAACACTTGTTCTTGGGAAAAGTGTGCACCTCTCTTGGGTGCTAGTCTTCTAGGGTTTGTGAGCACCCTCTTGTGTGCTAAGTCTTTATGGTGGTGGAGGTCTTTTTCTTGAATAATATAGCAAATGATTGGCTGGGTTTTCTTCCCTTGTTGAGAAGGGTTTCCCAGGATACTTCTTGTGTACTTGTGCATGGTGTTTCTTCTTATGGTCTTGATTGCAACAATAAATTGTTTATGGTTTAAGTAAAATGATAAAATGGAATGAACTTCATGCTTAAGCCTATCTTATTGAAAAATCAACATGGTATCATAGCATAGGTCTTGAAGAACCCATTGCACAAACATTAAAGCAGTGTCCTCCCTTTTCTGCAAATCTGTACGACCCTCTAGGGTTTCTGCAAAATCCGTACGACCCTCTCTTGTTTGGCCTTTTCAGGACTTCACACTTGGAAGTTGGGGTTGAAATTTGGACGAGAGGGTACGACCTCCTTCAACGCACCTCCAGAAGCTCTTAAAGTGAAAATTCGAGAATTTTTTATTTTTGGCCCTAGGGTTTCTAGGGTTCCGCAAATTTCTGGTTTTAGGGTTTTTGCAATGCCTTGAAGAAGCCTTCAAGATTACATGTGTTCTTATGACTTTCAAGGCTTATTTTTGGAAGCCATAAGCCCAACAATACCTAAGGTTTCTAGCCTAGCCTAGCCGTTAGGTTTTCTAGCCCAGTTGACAAGGGTTTGTGAATAATCTAAAATTATGATGAACAAAACTATGATGGAAGATAAGCTTGATGGATCAGGCAACTTCAAGTTCTTGGAAGACAAGACTTTAGAGGAAGACTTATTGTGGGTGATACAAAAAGTTTTACCAGAGACAACTTTCAATGAATGGAAAGAAGACGACGTCAAGACAAGGAAGCCAATCATCTACTCAAGCCCTTACATTGAAGGGCTAGTTTCAAAATAACAAGATGACAAAAGGTGACACCGTGACTACCTTCTTCATAAAGATCTCAGAGGACATAGATCAACTAGGTGCCATTGGAGAAATCATATCAACATCCTCAGGTATGGACTTGTATATATTATTTGTATCACTGTCATGAGGGAAATTGTAGGAGGAAGGAACCTTTGCTGAAGTCATGGATCCAAAGGGATCTCAGTGCATTCAGAGGAACACCACATTGGAAGTGAAGACTCCAGGTTTGATTGTTTTAATTGTCATGCCTCTAACCTACATTTATAAAGTTGCTACATTCCAAATAGGTGTTGCAGCTGTGACAACAATCCTTAAAATTGTTTTGATTTTAGAGATGTACTCATTATTCCCCTTTAGGAGATACTTGTTTTGTTTCCTTTTGTTTGTTCTCCTATTTCAGGGAGGTTAACAACAAAGGAAGATAGTTATACTTCAGACTTCAAAAGGAGTCAAAACTATTTGAGGAGGAAGAACATAACCATCATTAAGAAAATCAATGCAATAATACATGATCAAAATCTTTCTGTGATTATGTGGGCAAAAACATGCATGACACAGTATATGAGTCCTCACTAGATTTTGAAGAACATAACTCCCGAAGAAGCCTTCACCGGAGTGAAGCCCAAGATTGAACACTTCAGGGTATTTGGGTGCCCAATGTATTTTTCATGTACCCAAAGAGAAAAGGTCTAAGCTAGACCCTTCAGGGAGAAAGGATACATTTATGGGATAAGAATGAATCTTTGAAGACATATCAGATCTACATGTCTGGTCAGAGACAAATTGAGACTAGCAGAGATGTTGCTTTTGAAGAAGAGATAACCCTTCAAAGATCTAGAGAATCTCAGATGGAGAGTGAGACAATACCTTCTCCCCCTTCAACAGTTCAGAGGGAGACAAACATTTTTCCAGCTAACCCAGTTGCTCCAGTTGATATGCCCAGAGATATTGCAATAGGGCATAAATGGCCTGCCTAGACTCGACAAACTCTGCAGGAGGCAGAGGAACACACAAGCCCCTCAAGGCACATCCCAAGAAAGCAAAGAGATTTTTTGAGCTACTCTTCAGTCATGAGCCACATCATTGATTCTGAGCCTTCTTGACATGGAGAAGCGACAGATGAACAGGTATGGAAAGTTTCCATGACAGAAGAATACCAATATACCTTAAAGAATGATGTATGAGATATCGTTCAGAGACTAGATCAGAAGTTTTTGGTGACTTCCAAGTGAATCTATAAGATCAAGCATGCAGCTGATGGAAGTGTTGAGAAATACAAAGTGAGATCTATAGCCAGAGGATTCCCACAAACAGAGGGAGTTTTCTATGATGAGACACTTGATCCAGTAAGCCCAATACACTTCCATCCGTACTACCATCCATGAGTTGGAAACCACATTAGATGGATGGATTCTTGATGAGTTGGGTTTCAACAAGAGTGTTGCTGATCCAAACCTACATTATTACATTGTTGGTGACGAGATTATGATTTTGGCGACTTATTCAGAAAACCTTGTTGCTAGATACAAGTAAGCCTTGACTTGTGATTTCGAGATGAAGGATCTGGGTATGATCCACTACTTCTTGGGACAAGAAGTATGACAGAGGACTGATGAGATTTTCCTGAGTCAAGGAAAATATACAGTGAGGATATTAAAGAAGTTCAGTATGACATAATGCAAATCCATACCTATATTGATGATGATGGATTTGAAGAAAATGAATGATGATGATTCAATCGATATTGATCCACAACTGATTGGATCATTGATGTATATGGTTAACACCAGACCCGATTTATGCTATGCAGTGAATGTACATTAGTCAATTCATGAGTCAGCCGAAACAAACTCACTGGATATCAACAAAGCATGTATTGAGATATATACATGGCACAGTTGGATATGACTTGAGATATGCCTCCAGTGTGGACTTGAGTTTGCAAGGATATGTCGATGCGGATTGGGCAGAGAATGCAGTGGATCGGAGGATCACATCCGGGTGTTGTTTTACCATGGGGTCTGCCATGGTTTCCTGGTGCAGTGTAAAACAGAGCTTTGTGGCCTTAAGTACTACAGAAGCTGAGTATATAGCATTGAGTTTGGCAGTCCCCGAAGCAGTGTGGCTTCACAACATTCTGACAGATTTACTTGATCATGAGATGGATCATATTATTCATTGTGATAACTAGAGTTGTGTGAAGCTCTCCGAGAACCCTGTGTTTCATGATAGATCGAAACACATTGAGATAAAATATCATTTTATTAGAGACATGATGCAGAGGAAAGCAATACACATGCAGTACCTTCCTACACATGAGAAAATTGCAGATATCTTCACCAAACTGCTTGCCAAGACGAAGATAGAGTATTTCCGTGTGAGACTTGTCTTGGTGGAGAATGCATCCATAGCTGAGAGAGAGTGTTGATGATTACAACTTCGTGAGACATCCTCCAGGACACAGACCTGAGAGAGAGCCCATGAGTTGGGTGTGTAGTTCCTATCTGAGATAGAACTGGAACGTTGTGCTGGCCTCCTCTATATAGAGAGTTGAGATGATACTCCAGATGGTTCTCCTGTGTAACACAGTGAGAAAGAAGATCTGTTGAGTTGGACGTGCCTTTGGCTAAGCACATGTGAACGTGTGGAAAATCCCATGAGTTGGGTGCATCATTCTGAGACAGAGATGAAACGATGTATTAGCCTCCTCTGAGAAAATAGTTGAGATGATGAAATCCAGATGATTCTCCTGTGTAACACAGTGAGAAAGAAGATCTGCTGAGTTGGACGTGTTTTTGGTTGAGCACAAGTAAACACGATCCTAGTGGCTGAGCACTAGTGAGTGTGGTTCTCCTATGAGACGCAGTGAGATAGAGATGTGGACATCCTTGTGGCTGAGCACAGATGGATGTGCCCTTATTGGTTGGGCACTAGTGGGTGTATGAGATCCCTTTCTATATTGTTCAAGAGTCAGACTTCCCTGTAACCCTATTTGTAATGGAAAGGGTACAAATCGGCCCCACCTTAATGTAAAAGATAATTAATATGGTAATTATTAATTATATTATGAGTTATTGAGGTTGGACCTATTGTGCCAATAGACACCACTGTTGATAGGTCCAGTCTAATATAAGTAAAGGTAAAATCCCCATTGAGGAATCATATCACAAGTGTGAGTTTGGAAATTTCAGCAAACACTTGTTCTTGGGAAAACTGTGCACCACTCTTGGGAGCTAGTCTTCTAGGGTTTGTGAGCACCCTCTTGTGTGCTAAGTCTTTATGGTGGTGGAGGTCTTTCTCTTGAAGAATATAGCAAAGGATTGGATGGGTTTTATTCCCTTGTTGAGAATGGTTTCCTAGGATACTTCTTGTGTACTTGTGCATGGTGTTTCTTCATGTGGGCTTGATTCCTGCAACATATTGTTTATGGTTTAAGTAAAATGCTAAAATGGAATGAACTTCATGCTTAAGCTTAGCTTATTGGAAAATCAACATCATGGCATAGCATATACACAATGTAATGTGCATGTTCGACAACGTTTCTAATGTCATGCTCTTGTAACTACTTATTCTCTACCTTGGTGCAATGAAAGTGGGTGTAGAGTATTAATGAGTTCACATTGCTACCCATTACAAACTTTTTCTCTTTTGAGATCTCTTTTGTTATATTGTCTTTTGGAAAAGTTGAAATGCATGATGAATTAGATGAGGTTATATACATAATTTTTTCGACCATTGAGGGTCTTGCATGCTAGGTTATTGATAAAAATAGTAAGGATACCATCCTTAATTTTTTGTTAATTGTTTACTCTTAGTAGTGAACAAAATTTGTTTTGAAATAATTTCAAGAGAAACTCCAAATGCAATGACTCGCTTCAATTCAATGTAACGATTGAAAATTTTAAATTTTTTTTAATGATCATAAATATTCTATGGAACATTGAAGCATTAAAGAGCTCACAATGCTAGCCATCAAAACATTTTGCTCATATGAGATCTCTTATATTATATTGTGTCCTCTGGAAAAGTTGAAATGCATGACCAATTAGAGGAGGCTATATATGGATTTTTTTTGACTATTGAGGGTCTTGTACTCTATATTGTTGATAAAAATAGTAAGGGATACCATCCTTAAGTTTTTGTTACTTGTTTACTCTTCGTTGTGAAAAAAATATGTTTTGAAATGTTTTCAGGAGAAACCCCAAATGTAATGGATCACTACAATTTGATGTAACAATTGAAAAGTTTTTAAGTTTTTCAATGATCATAAATATTCTATGGAACACTAAAGCTTAGGTCAACTATTATTAGGCATTGTGAAGGCCTCTACATCAACAAAACCAAGTGTCTTTGCCATATTTCAGGCAATATGAATAGAGAAAAAATCCATTAATGTTTTCCCTATGTATTAAACATCGTATACTAAATAATTCTACTTATTCACACTCTAGCAGGAAGACATCAAACACTGACACTAGAATGATGGAACATGCAAATTTATGGTGGGAATACTCAATCTTCTTCAAACATCACCCATTGGCCTTCTTTTGAACTTAAGTCCATTGGACACCATTCGACATCATGCCATCGACCTCTTTCAAACTTCATCCTTTTTCGAAACATCAACAGATCAGAGCATCAACCCCTCAACCATATTTTAAGAAACATTGAGAGCTTGAAGGGGTTTGCCTTGAATTAAGTAATCCACCCCCTTTTGAACTAAGGCCATTGCCATCTGTGCATCACATCAATTTGAACTAAGGTCATCGACCACTTTCAAAATATCATACCACTTCAAAACTCAGGCCATCAACCGATTAAGCATTATGGCATTGATCTTCGAGGAGGGGTGGGGATTCACTTCAAAATTTGTAAGGAAAGGGGCCTAAATATTAGCCGAATGTGATGCTTTAAGAGGAAAGGGGACTAAATCTTACTCTAGGTTGATGTTTGTCCTTCGATTGTGTCAACAACAATAGAATTTGATGTTGAGCATGTTGAATTCACCTTGGTGGACGTCTATGTCCTCTTCCAATCTACTCTTCCTACACAACTTAAACTCCAAATGTCCATTTAAAAAAATTGTCAGGGGGTTAACTATTAACCATCCCATACTATTTGAATGATCAACCTAATTGAAAGTTCACAAGTCCATACACATTCCACGAGTTCGAAATCATGAAATTATTTGAAGCTACAAGCACACACTCAATACAATTTCTTCTATTTACTTCATAGCTCCCTAAAAGGAGTCAATGATGTCAATTGGTTAGCATGCATTGTGGCTTCCTTTATACAACTCTTATTGTTGGTCCCTAACAGTGATAATGGTATAAATTTTGCTCATTCTTGGTGTTTCAACTATGAACCTCTTGAATTCACATTAGATTCACTTCATTAACAAATCCGCAACCCTAAAATATGACCAAGTTTTTGAATCCCCACTATTATCCCATTTCCATTAGCATTCAAATTGACAAAACTAACACATTATCACTAAGACATTCTGTCAAACAATTGGTATACAACTATAAATTTTATCATAAGATTCACATAAACGACCCATATTGGCCTAGTGTTGTAAGTTGAGCTCTAATACTAATTTGTAACATACCACGATGCCTCATTTGGCTAGTGAGGCACTCCATGCCAATTTCCTTATTCTAATAACCAAGTTTAAAGCTTAATTTGAACTATAACAACAATATTAACATGATTCATATGCAACATATAGAGGCAACGAAAATTGCATTGCATATTTTGAATTCATCCATTAACATATTGTAAATAAAAATCAATAAATAGATAAGCATGAACATTTATTAAGCCGAAGGAGTTTTTAAGGGGAGGTTCTTCCCAAATTTTTCGTCCACTACCTATCGAACATTGACATGTTTGCTCACACTCACATCTGTGTTCGTTTGTCTTTATCCACGGTTTTCTACACACATCCATTTCCAATAACTTTTCGGCCTTTCTTGGACAATAAAAGTAAATAAATTTAATTTGACGTAATTTGGTTGTACGCCTTTTCTTCTCATCACATATTTTAAGCCTGCATAGATAATTTTTTAAAGTTTTTTTATATTTAATAAATATTAATTAAATATTATTATAATATAAAATATATATTTTTAATATAGTTAAAATAAATTTATATTATATTTTTGTTCATTCCTTGTGAATATATATTAAATTTTGTTACCAATAATTATAGCTTTTAGAGTTGATGACCAGTGACAAAAATATATGTCATACTATGATCATGATCATACCTAGATAATACAATCCAAAAAAGTTAAGCTTAGTCTTTCACTCGAAATTCAAGTGTTTTTAATTTGATATTTGTAATTAAAAAAATTTAATGTGAATTTTAGGAAGTCCATTCTCACGCTCACAGGTAAACCCTCGTATTGGAATTATTCTATTAATTTTGGCCGTAATATTTGTTTCTAAATGTAGATCGGAATCCACTTCAAAAATTTTATTTTGCTCCACTCAAATCCATGTTGTTTGAAATCTGTTAACAAACGAAGATCAAACCCTTTTTATTTTTATTTTTTTATTCTTTCCTAGGCTTCGTCCATCCAAGGCATATTGAAATATGCCACCTATCATTCCTAGATACCAGTGTGATCTACTAAATCTACACATCCATGTGTCCCATCTCCCATTTGCACCATCCCTTCCCATCTTCACCAACTTCAAATTGCTTACATTTTAGACTTGCTCTCCAATCTCTTTTTCCTATCTTCCTTCCTGCCACAAATTCCTGCTTGGTGTTTGAACGAAATGGAAGGCAAATTAATGGAGGAATTTGTCACTAGAAACAAAATGCTTTGAGTATTGTTGCATGCTATTTGATTTGGCAATTCAAGGGGAAGAGGATAACGGTGAGATTAATTTCATATTTTTCCAGCCATTGAAGAGATTGAGTACTTCCTTTCCCACACCATTACATGCAAATGACAGATGTACAAAAAATCCCATGCAAATTATAGATAAACAATGTCATAGAACATATGCCCTCCTTTGTCACTACACATTTTCTTGGTTTTAAAGTTTATTGCGTGTGTCATTTTAAAATTCATGTAAATTTAAATATGTAGATTGACACATTGAATCAAATATGTGAGCATAACCTTAATGAATATTTCTCATTCTCGACAAATTATTAACCTTAGAAATATGAGGTCGTATTTATTATTATACACAAACAAGTTTCCTATTGATGGAACATTGTTACCCTATCTTGAAAACTAGAAGCATGAAGCACCTCATTTATTTTTCTAATGAGAATCCAGAGAATCTTCCCAACCTATAACAATGACAAAGGAATCCATAACTTTGGAAGAAAACACTCCGGGAAAAAAGGTGGTGTGAGTGTCCAGGATTCTCGAACGTCGAAGTCCCGAAGTGGATCCGAGCCGTTAATTTAGATAGATGTGTGGCACTTGATCTGGAACTTCGGGTATGGAGTACTTTGGAGGAAACAGAGTTGGAGTGCTCAGAACTCCCGAACGCCAAAGTCCCGAAGAAGATCATAATCGTCGATCACGAGGGACACATGGCGCTCGATCTGCAACTCCAGGTATGGAATACTTCAGAGGAAAAATGTGTAGGAATGTTTGAAACTCCCGAACGTCAAAGTCCCTAAGTAAATCAGGGCCATCAAAATCCCTGAGGACATGCAGCGTCGGATCGTGAACTTTAGAGGTTTTCCACTCTGGAGGATTCGCGTGGTGGTCGTCTTGGTGCCTGTTGTCTTGGCGTCTGGTCATAGCCCTCTGTCATATGCAAGTATAGGGGGGTGAAAGAACTCAAAGAACTTGGGAGAGGATATCTTCCAGCTCTGAGCTCGTTTCAAAGCATGGAGATCGTGGCTGGAAAGCTCTGGAAGAGCATAATGGAATAAAGACCCCGAATGAGGGTATTGATTCTCCTAAGAAGAGCTAAAATTTAAGTCCCCACTGTAGGTGTGTTACAAATTAGTATCAGAGCATGGTTACAACATTTGGCCTGCTTGGGCTCATGCACGAGTCATATGAAAATATTTCTGGAGGAATTTAAGGGGTAACACCCTATCTTACTGCATTCCTAAGAGGTGTAGAAAACCCATACTGAAGAGATGAATGAAATCCTTTACTGTTGATAGATGTTTTGGAAATTGACACTGTATGTTGCTAATATTCCCAAATAAAGAAGTTGACTTCACTATGCAATTGTACATGTTGTTGTATAGTCATAAGATTCAGTTACCAAGGCTAAGATGAGCCTGTGGAGAATGTTACTGCCAAACATAAATCATCTGCATAAGTTCCTTGAGTATAAGAATGCAGATTTAAAATAGAGTTTGGATTTTACCCAACGATATTGAATCATGCTAGTCTATGACAAAGGAAGCCTAGCATTTCTTGGGAAATGATAGCCGATCCTACATGAATGGGATTATGTTGAATAACACTCATATTTAAACTAAAATAACAATGTGAACAAATGGAGAGGATCTGTAGCAGTAATTATTACTCCTCTAATGAAGGGTTAAACCTAGTATAGGTGTATAACTCCTCACGATCAGAGGAATGATTCTGGTGACCATTCCCTGAAAAGGGAGAGCATACACAACTCTCGGGTTTCAAAGTGGACATAGAAACAAATTTTGTTTTTGAGTACAAGAATTGTTGGAAATGTTTTTTCTAATCAAGTTGATAAACAAAGATGTAGAAATATGGAGTGATTGAGTGAGAAATCACCACAACCTCCCTTGCTTGGTGGATATGAAAATAATCTGCTAGAGTTCTCGTGGGAGGAGGAGAGTGACCCCCCTTCCTGGCTGTGCTGAATAGAAGGAGGAATTCTAGGTGTAATGGTCAAAACCGATCTTGACCTAAAGGTACTATGGATTTCTGAACTAGGATACTTAGTAAGTAACATAATTCGAAATTGCATTTGGGATTTATGGGAATAGTCCAAATGGTATTAGACATTAAATTTTTAAAATTAAGATAAAATGGTTGACTAAATGTTGATCCTGTATGTGGTAAAGGAAGTGTTGGGGCACTTCTAGAAGCCCAATGGGTCAGATTGACATCCAGTGGTGGATGGTATCCATATAGATATAGTTGGAAGCTAGTTCGATTGATTCTGTTACCTTGGGCATGGTTATAATTACCTAGATTATATTTATAAGTTAGGTAATGTTCCAGGGAGGTTGAGGCAAGAGTGTTTTCTTGCTAGCTGTTATCATATGAAAGGGGAACCTAGTTATGACTATGTCTGATTCAACTTCCATGTGTATGTCGTGTGAATGATTGCAAGCTCTCAACTGAGAGGGAAAATTAGTGTTGAGTATCCCAATGAGGCTTGTCATAAGAATGGAAGCAATATCCTTAGAGGAGGGTCTGGAAGTGTGAGATGCCCATGTGCATGCATGACATGGAAAAGGTGCAAGCAATGAGCTTACATGATGAATGTTTGGTTAGGTTTGTGTGTGTTTATGCTTGAATGCATGGATTTAATGCATTGTGAAGCTTCTTGATATGAAGCTTGATAGTAATACCAGTTAGGTATGAATGATATTAAACATGAAAGTGATGCACATGTATGATGTAA
>SNQJ01S0020292.1:43254-56891 GCA_010110895.2 Picea sitchensis
TTAATGTCGCATAAAACTCATACTATGATTGGGTTCTGTGGTTGAATTTATCACATCGAAGCTCTATTCTCAATCTAAATTCTCAGTCAAACACTTTTGTGTGGGCATTATTATTATCTAGAAATCGTGTGGTTAAAATTGATCGAGGGCTATGATCGACGACCCATGATCATTGCGGAGATTGCATATGCACACAGGTTAACGTCGAGATCTGTACCCATAATTTAAATCTGATATAGCATTGTTTTAAGTTTGGGATCTGATTGTAGATCAGACGACCTATATTCATTGCGGAGGTCAGAAGGAGAATTAAATCGCGAGCTAGTTGAGGTTCTGCAATCCCTTGCAGCCGTTGGATCTGGGGAAAAACAGATCTACACTGTCGATATGCAGACAAGGGATTTAGCCAGGATCATAGCACCTAGACATGGGAGCCGAAGGGATAGCGCCTGAAAAGAATAAATCTGAGGTCACAACTCTCGGTTTCATGGAGAGAAAAGAGAGTTCCTCCAGGCCAGTCAAGGAAGATAAAGTTTAACACTTTGCCTTAGACTGTGGTCGCGAGGACTGGTTCCATGGGAATAAAGGTGCTCATAGCTAGCACATTGCATGGAATTGCTTCAAGGAAGTGCATGTTTGCATAAAGGGAAGACAATGAACCCTCCATTGAGGAAGGAGAACCTTCTGAAAATTTTGAGTACATATATGGATGTCAAAGTAATGCTTAAAGGCATTCATGTGAAACCTGGAGTTTCATGAATGACGATATTAGGGCTGTGATCAGAGAAGAAAATATGGTTATGCTAAAATAATAAATATGGACAAAGAATCCATATGGTAATAAGTTGGTTGAATTCAAACACACCTTGGCAAGAGTTCCTAACCTAAAAAGTGATAACCTGAAATCGATGCAAGGGTGCATTGGGTATGAATGTGGCCACGAATGTTGGCACATTCATTAAAGTCAATTGGTATCTGAATTTCATTTTGAAAAGTTGATATACTGAACTGATGCATGTGTAAGGAATGCAATTTCCTTTTTCTTGTATCATCGAATAGATAAAATTGATTTGACTGTTAGCATGCACAATTTAAGAATTTTTTGTGATGACGTTATAAAGGTGCAATGAAAATATATGTGCACGAGAAACTAACAATTTGTTTGGTTGATTGAAGTTCAAAGTGCAGGAAGAAAAGGGGTCTTGGATATGACAGCATTGTAAGCCCATAAGGAAGACCAATTTCCTCCTGAGCCAAACTGCAATGGGAAGGAAAGTCCCATAATTATGAATCTGGTTCCTGTGTGGAACAAATATGAAAACAAAATGTGGAATTTGGAAATCTGTGGGTGACATATTTACAAGAAAATTTTGAATTTAAAATTTATGATGATGTCTCATGAATTTTTGTATGCCTGTGATACGGGTGAGAAGAAAATATTTGTCCAGAAAGGACAGATGAAGCCTTTCAAGATGTAAAAGAATGAAAAATGACTATTGTTGAGCCATGAGAACCCCGTGGTAAGCCATGATTGCCTACTAAATATGTTGTGTTGAGGTAACACAAGCTGGAGGGACGCCTCGATAGAGAAATTCTGAGGGATGCCTCGACTGTAAGGATCGATAAAGTCTCTAGAATTCTTCTTGTGCGAGAAAACCTTGGCAAGGAAAGATGGATCACTCGAGGAACTGTATAGCAGAGAAGGGGATGCCTGAGCCTGGGCCTGGAGAGTGAGTGACCGCAAGGAAGAGGAGACCTTGATAGTTCTTGTAAACTATTGATTTGGATCATGCACATGATGGATAGTTCTTCCTGTGCAATAAAACCTTAGCAAGGCAAGATGGATCGCCCGAAGAACTATATAACAAAGAAGGGGATACCTAAGCTTGGGCCTCGAGAATGAGTGACCAAAAGGAATAAGAGACTCTGATAGTTCTTTTAAACTATTGGGATCATGCACATAATGGGTATGTCAAGGAAAAAACAACAGTGAGCCTGGATAACAAGACAACCATGTGGATACAAATCCACAAACTATGCAGATAATTATTGTGCTAGATTATGAAATTTTCCTAGAAATTTTAATGAAACAGTAATTTTTTTTCGCATGAGACTATGATTAATGTGCTTGTTGTCCAATAATTATTGAAAGAAAGTGACAAAGATTAAGGGTCTTAAAAAGGACCTGAACGAGAAAGAAGGTCAAGACTTCTGAAGTGGCTAAATGAGAAAGGCATGACAAGTGTTACTGAGAAAGAACACCAAGGACAATGTTCCTTTTAAGGGGGGGGGGGGATTGTAACACCCTTGTTTCCCCCAAATTGTAATTAATCATTGATTAGGGTTACCATGTTGTGGCATGGGAACAATGTAAATGTATTATTGTTTGAGTTACCAATAACCGATTGTGGGGGTGAAGCCTTGAAAGTACTGGCCATGATATCATTGGAGGAAAGAATGTGAAAACTATAAGAGAGGGTTCATTATATCAAATAACCCAAAATTTCCCTTTGATGAGGATAATAAACCTCCTTTGGATCCCAAGGAGAAAAATCAGTTAATGAAGAAAGGACCAGTGGTTGAATTGTCAACCACCCCCATGAATGGAAGCATGGTCTAGCTGCAGAGTGTCAACCTGAAGTACCACTGGGTCTAGCAGACCAGGCTGACCCGAGTTTCCTTCTACCGGAAGGAACAAGATAGGAGGGATGTACGTGCAAGGCACGCGAGGGAATGTAAAGAGGAGAGTGGAGAATGCGAGAAACATTCCAACAGAGAATGAGCAGAGGGCCACGAGCTTGATGCAGAGAAAGCATCTGATAAACCTCATCGAGGCTGTGACAAAGAGAGAGAGATCTCTGAGAGTATGCAGAGAATGGGACATGAGCGGAAGGCCATGAGCTTGATGTTGAGGAAGCATCTGATAAACCTTGTAGAAGATGTGAAAGAGAAAGGATCGATGAGAGTTGGCATAAACTCCCTAGTGATATCATGGCTTGGAATGGGGGTGGCCAGAGCACTAAGAATGAATGCCTCTGAGCCTATGGTTGGGTGAAAGGACGAACACCCACAGTYAGTTAGTTGGCTACCACCTATAATAGATAAGTAATCGTATATCTTGTGTATTTAAGTGGTAACTGTGAATTAAAGTTGGATATCCTATGAATGTTGCAGGGATGGATAGGTTTGCTTAATGATTTATATTGTATCCCTTCAATTCTACCTAATTGTGTATTTAAGAAAATAAGAAATTCTCTGGGCTGTACACGTAAATGCCTAAGCCTTGTGGTGGATCAAGTTAAACTAAATGAACTATGAATTCATTGATTTTGGGTATAGCCTCACGTGTGCATGCCAACACTCCCAGTCGTTCTAAAGGAAGGGATCGGTCAAAGCTCAGGAGAGGTAGTGCATGTGTGCACAGAAACTCTGCGAGGCATGTAGGGATCGAGAACCCCTTTAGTTATAGAGTTGATAGATGAGCGCAAGAGGCACAAATAGGATTTCTGTAAGTGTTAAGTTCAAGATAATTAGTGCAAATTACCTAAGTACTTAAGGAGTTGGCAAAGCTTAGGTAGGATAGTGAGATTTAAGTCCCAAAAGGAGAGATTCTTTTTTGTTTGGAAGATGAATGGATAAGATTAGTTCGGGAGAATCCTAAGTTCTTCACGATCATCATATCTGGAGAAAGAATGTGGGTGTTAACCCTTAGAACCCTTCAGACTTCGCAGGTCCGGTGAATCGAGAATATTCGTTGCAGAGGAGGTGAAACCCCCCGAAGTCCCGAATTTAATCTGGGCCATAGATCTGAGGATGCTTGGGAACTATCCCAACCATCAGATCTACGATATAGTCAGTCTGACATTGACGACTTCGGGAGGACAAAGGTTTGGTAGCACCAAAACCCCCGAAGTCCCGAAGTTGATGTGGACCATTGATCCAGATTTTATGAGAAGAACAAAATGAATATAGATTATTAACATAATCTTAACACAAAATAACAGAGATACAGTAAAACTGGTTTTCTATTCAATAATGAAATAAGATGAAACTGTAAAATGCAGCGGAAACAAGCTTGTTGGAATGGTGGCGACTTATCTCTGCGAAGAGATGTGACGACTGCACTCATTTGCAAGAAGATGATTACAATGAGGCTCTGAAGGAATTTTACAATAAACAGGAATGCCAAAAACTCTAGACATCCAAAAACCTAACCCTAGGAGATGAAGCGCCAAAAGTCATGTGGGCCCTGTCTGGGTAAGTTAGTACATTAACTTCTCAGAGTCATAACTTTTGCATACGATCTCCGTTTTAGGCGTATGATAGGCCGTTGGAAAGGTATCATCGAGGATATTCATTTTGGGGCCTCAATAATGCCTTAAACTATTGTTTATTTGAGATGATCCTGAAAAACCTTCATTTAGGCCCTCAAAATGGCCCCGGAAGTGAAAACTGCTAAAAATAGTAAATTGCCAGAAAATTGTTTTGAGCCAGTTGGAAAAGGTGGGTGGCCACCGATATCCATCTAGATAAATCCTCCCTCCTTAGGAAGAAATGGTCTCCATTTCGTTGAGTTCCCCCATCAGATGAGGAAATTTCTATTGAATTTGGCACCGGGTGAGCCACTTGCCTTGGTGCAGGAGTTGCCCTGCTTTGACGACTCGATAAAGCTAGATCTTTTGTTGTCAAGTTCCCTTGATCTGTGTGTCTACAATCTGATCATTGGATGATTGTTGGATGGAGTCGGGGTTGATATCTATTGGTGTCAGCTGTTCTGCTACGTCTGAGGTGTCCAATAATGGTGGGAAATAAGGACGAAGGAGATCCACATTGAACACTGGGTGCAGGCCAAGGAAAGGAGGAATGTTGAGCTCAAAAAAATTATCCCCCACGACCTTGGTGATGGTGTATGACCCATAGCGGAGTGGGCAAAGCTTCCGATGGGGTCCTATCAAGCGTTCTTTCTGCAAGTGCAACCATACTTTGTCTCCCACCTGAAACTTATGTGGCACCCGATGTTGATCATGGCATTGTTTGTACTTGTCATAGGACTTCTGTAGGATATCCTGAACCTGTTGGTGGATGTGATGGATCCGCTCAATGAACTGGGTGGCTTTGTTAACTTCAGTTGGAATAGGAGATGAGTCGGTCAAGGTGACCACAAGGGGAAGTGCAACATCTATGAGACCCAATGGTTGGAATCCCAAACCCACCTAAAAGGGGTTGTGGTCGGTTGAGCTATGCAGGGCTGGGTTGTAGCTATGCTGGACATAGGGAAGGCTCTCATCCCATGTGTGAGGGTGCTTTGAATTATACATGTGAAGGATATGCACAACCATTCGATTTACAACCTCGGTTTGGCCATCTGTCTGGGGGTGGAAGGCCGTGGATTTGGTTAGCTTGGTGTCAGCAGTGACCAGAGGCTTGAACAGAATGTGCTGAGAAATCAACTGTCCCTATCTGAGACAATGGTTTGTGGGATTCCAAAATGTACCCAGACCCATTCAAAGAAGAGCTTGGCAGTGGCCTCTGTTGTGATTCTCTTCTTGCAGGAAACCAAAATCACCATCTTAGAAAAGCAGTCAACAACCACAAAAACACAGTCATTTCCCCGCTTGGTGGACAGGAGGCCCGACATGTAGTCCATTGAGATGGATTCCCATGGCCCGTTAGGAGTAGGAAGAGGGGTGTACATGCCCTGCTTCTTAGTGGTTGGTTTGTCAATAGCGCAGGCAGTGTAGGACCTGATATACTTGTTGACCTCCTGTCGGAGTTTCGACTAGTAGAAATGTTTCTGTAGCATCGCCATTGTCTTTTTGAGACCGAAGTGTCCTGCCACCCGATTGTAGTGGGATTCTCAGTTCAGCTTCGCTCGCTCTCTTGATGGAACACATATATGGCCTAGACGACACAACAACCCATCCTAAAGATAGAAATTATCGACAACTATGTTTGCACCCAACATTTGGTAGGTGGTGGCGAAGTTCGGGTCTGTCTCATAGAGTTGGGGCCATCCAGAGGTCTCATGTCCGCAAGAGTCTAGCACCGTGGTGAGTGTCACGACTGGTGGTCGTCTGAGGCAATCAACGACGTGATTGGTGTTTCTTGTTTTATACTTGATGTTGAGGTGGAATTGCTACAAGTATGTGGACCACTTTTGATGGCGGTCATTCTACAATTTTCCTTATGTCTACATAAACTGCAGTGGCTAATGATCAATGTGGATGACTGTCTCCTTCCCAAGAATGTAATGTATCCATTGGCGGAAATCTTGCACAATGGAGTACATTTCTTTGTCGTAAGTAGGGTACTTACGGATGACATTGGATAGTGTCTTACTATGATAGGCCACGGGGTGGCTGTGCTGAGTGAGAACGATGCCCACAACATAGTCTGAAGAATCTGTCTCGATCTCAAAGGGATGCTGCAGTTCTAGTAATGAAAGTACTAGGGATGAGCACAAGCGCTGCTTCAAATCATCGAACGCTTGTTGTTGGGACCGGCCCCATGTAAATTTTTCCTTACCACTACCCCTGATGATTTGGCTGAGGGCCCATGCAATATGGGAGAATCCCAACACAAACCTATGGTAGAAATTGGCAAGGCCCAAGAAGCTCCGAAGTTCAGTGAGTGTGGTTGGGGCTGGCCAGTCATAGATGACTTGGATCTTGGTTGGATGCACATGTACACCATGTTGATCAATGATGCAACCCAGGTAATGGACCTTGTCCATGCCGAAGGAGCATTTTTCCAAGTTGGCGTATAGCTTGTGCTGCCGCAGGGTGTGCATAACCTGCTGAATATGCTGCAAGAATATTGCCTCCGCTCGAAGAAGATGTGTCGCCTGTTGGTAGCCACCGAAGGATTTGCACGAAACTATCCATCATCTCGTTCCTCTATTGTGTGAGGGATTCCTCAATCAACAGTTTGAAAGGATCTCCTATCCCATCATCTTTCTTTTCTCCTACCATGAGAGGTCGCTTGGGCGTGTGAGATATTTTGTCCTCAAGAGAAACAAGCTCAAGACCCAACTCTTTGTACTCTGACCTCGTTGGGGACATGCATTAAGATGACAAGGAGCAGACTGCTCTAATACCACAAATCCGGATTTTATGAGCAGAACGAAATGAATACAGATTCTTAACACAAAATAAAAGAGATACAATAAAACTGGTTTTCTATTCAATAATGAAATAAGCCGAAACTGTAAAATGCAACGGAAACAAGCTTGTTGGAATGGTGGCAACTTATCTCTACGAAGAGATGTGACGACTGCACTCATTCGAAAGAAGATGATTACAATGATTCTCTAAAGGAATTTTACAATAAACAGGAATTCCAAAAACCCTAGACATCCAAAAACCTAACCCTAGGAGATGAAGCGCCAAAAGTCATGTGGGCCTCGTTTGGGTAAGTTAGTACATTAACTTCCCGAGGTCGTAACTTTTGCATATGATCTCTGTTTTAGGCGTATGATAGCCCATTGGAAAGGTATCGTCGAGGCAATTAATTTTGGGGCCTCAATAATGAATTTTGATATTATTGAGTTGGGACGATCCCAAAAAACCTTCATTTAGGCCCTCAAAATGGCCCTGGAAGGGAAAAATGCTAAAAATAGTAAATTGCCAAAATTGCCAGAAAACTGTTTTGAGCCAGTTGGAAAAGGTGGGTGGCCACCGATATTGATTTGGATCAACCATGGATCTAAGTATCCTTCGGGATCCCTTACGACCATTCGATCGTGGGGACGTGAGTATCAACGTCGAGATCCTTTGGGAGCCCATGTGTCGAATGATGGGGTTACTAGGTGTCCCTCTCGAAGTGGCACACATTGGGATCCAAAGGACCCTTGAACGGAAGTTACGAGCCGAAGGAGATCTGATTCATCCACGCCAAAGGGACAGGTGTCGTCAGATCCTGCACTTTGGGTGAAATTACTTTGGGAGAAAAGGGGATGTGTTGAACACGAACTCTCGAAGGCCAGAGAGTCAAAGTTCATCTGAGTCATTCATTAGATAAGGAAATGTTTCAATAGATCTTCCATTTTGGGAGATAACCACTTCGGAGGAAAGTGGGGTCACGCGAGTTGAGAACTCTCAAAGTAAATCGTGACCATCGATTTGAGAGAGACACACGTCGACAGATCGTCGACTTTGGGTGAAATCAGTCCAGGAGAAAGCGAGTGGGGAGAGGTTGAAACTCCCAAAGCCCGAAGAGCCAAAGTAATTTATAGTCATCGATCTACGGGAGACATGCATCAACAAATCGTGTACTTCAGAAGCGGGGAGAAAGAAATGCAGAGTAGAGGAACGCACGAAGTGGATCCCCACTATCGAATGAGAGGGACGTGTGGTGCACGATCCTTAACTTCGAAAGAAAACACTCTGGAAGAAAAGGTGGTGTGAGTGTCCGGGATTCTCGAACGCTGAAGTCCCAAAGTGGATCTAAGCCATTAATTTAGATGGACGCATGGTGCTTGAGCTGGAACTTCGGGTATGGAGTACTTCGGAGGAAAAATATTTGGAGTGATCGAAACTCTTGAACGTCGAAGTCCCGAAGAAGATCATAATTGTCGATCATGAGGGATGCATGGCGCTTGATCTATAACTTCGGGTACAAAATACTTCAGAGGAAAAAGGTGTAGGAATGTTTGAAACTCCCGAAGTAAATCAGGGTCGTCAAAATCCCTGAGGACACGCAATGTCAGATCATAAACTTTAGAGGTTTTCCACTCCAGAGGATTCACGTGGTGGTCATCTTGGCGCATATTGTCTTGGCGTCTGGTCATAGCCCGCATTCATATGCAAGTATAGGGGGATGAAAGAACCCGAAGAACTTGGGAGAGGATATATGCCAGCTCTAAGCTTGTTTCAGAGCATGGAGATCGTGGATGGAAAGCTCTAGAAGAGCATAATGGAATAGAGACCCAGAATGAGGGTATTGATTCTCCTAAGAAGAGCGAAAATTTGAGTCTCCACCATGAGTGTGTTACACATAGAATCTTCACACCCTATAATAATGACAAATGAATCCATATTCCTAAGATTCAAAGCTCATAAATTTTCCTATTTTTACTCACAATACAATATAATAAACTCTTTTGCAATTATTTATTTAGTAACACACCAATTCAATAAATATAAAGTCGAGTACACCATACTCATGTTATCGAAGAAAATGAGTCCATGCTTGTTCTCCATGATTCTCTAGTAGAATGGCTAAAAGGGTTATTTTATAATGTTAAAAGTCTGATTTGTTCCTTTCTTTTTGTTAAACTAAACTCCAGTTATTGGAGAAAATGAGCCCATCAATTCTCAATGATTCTTTCACAGAAAGGCTAAAAGGATTATTTTATAATATGAAAAAGTTAAAAAAATAAAATAAAAAATCATTAATGGAACTACCAAGGGTATATGTTGTTTTCTTATTTTAGATAAACATTCATTTACTAAGTAATGGAGGTGTAGGCCTCTTACTTATTTTCTTTAATCAACACATGTCATTAACCCAATTTTATATTGTTTGTTGCTTGCACACATAATTTTTTGTATCCTCAAATCTTGCCTCCAATTATCATTCTATGATAAGATAGGGAGGGACCAACAATGTCTCTTCTTCTATGTTTTGAACATTATTCTATACACGATATTAAAAGGCACATCCAATAACATCTTAAAAATTAACATGTAAATTCACATAATCAATGGCTTTATTGTAAGTCTACAAGTTGCACATACATGGGGTTGTTTATAAACTAATGGTTCTCTTGTAGTATTTATTCCTCTAATTTACAAACAAATAGAGAAATGAAGCACAAAAGCAAGAAAATTCATTAAGTTAAGATAGGAAACCATACATAGAAGATTTATCCATGAAACATTTGAACTTCAAAACGTCATGGAACATAATTGGATCTCAAAACATTAGTGGAACATAATTGGACCTTGAAATGTTAGTAGAATATAATAGGCCACAAAGCACTACAAAAAAACACTCTACTTTCCTTTTACAATATATCCAACTTGTATTATTTTTGGTGTTCCCTTCGCCCGCTTCAGGGGTATGTTAGTATGTAATTGAATGTAAGTCCACAAAACCAATTTTTGAAGAGAGATTTACCATCCATCCATAGGTTTCAACTAAGGATTCCACCCCCCAAGATTAAGCATGATACCACCACGGTGATGCAAGCCCCTATAGGGTTCTAATCTCACTCAACTCAACTCATTACACTCATGACATAGTTAGTTTTCTCACTACTAAGCACTCTAGACCCTCATCTATACATCAATCATTCATGACACTCTCTTCCACTTCCCTACACAATGAAAGGAATATATCCCCTTTATATACTCAACAATCCCTTAGGAATTTTCTTTACTTCCAGTGCTTGTTAGTGCAGGCAAAAATAGTCCAATACTATTGCTTGGCTTCAAGGAGTAAATTAGAGGAAAAACTCTTGGCAAAAAACAATCAATGTGTTGCACTAATAGGGTAACTATAGGTTTAATGGTGTTTGTTCATCCATTTTGGACATTTTATCCATATTTTCCCCCTCAAAACCATCCCATCTCTTCTCATATTATCAATAACAAGTCCCCAAATCCCATAAGTTCTTACCAGCCACAAATCCATGGGATTCTCTTTCCATTTGCAGGCATAAAAAACCATAATAGCCATGGAATTCATACATGGATATTTCCATAACCTAATAGATGAAATATATATAGCAGGGGACAAGAATGATGAGTGGAGAATGGAAGAATGATAATGAAATGCAAGAAGGAACTTTTTTTTGCATGGGGACTCCTTCCTTCCCAAGGATATGACAACTTGTATTTGGGCACACATAACTCAAAGATTGATGTGAAATATTTGTAAAGAAGCATGGGTAGAAAAGGTTGTACTTTCCAAAGGATAGGTGTCAAGTCAAATCACCCATTCACCCCGCTTGCTCTTCTCCTATTGTGGTATCATAGTCCCCTTGTTGTTTCTCCAGTAAATTTTTTTGGTGGATATGAATAATACATTATTTAACTTATCATACCAGTTGTTAAAATGAGGATATTGTATTACATAAAGGGAATTCAATCCTCTAATCATATGTTTCTAGTGCATATTCTACAATGCTCGGGTCTCTAAATGTTCAAGTCAATACTAAAGCGTGAGGGTATCAACTTTTGTGTCTAGATCAACCACTTCTCACTTATTCACCGATGTTGTCCTAGGATTTAATGATACATCTCTAGCAATCAACAAACCTATAATGTACTCACATTTCTTTTGCGACAAGTTTTCCTCCCCCAACCATCAAGAAATGCCTACTATGAAACTTCACAATATACACAACATTTGTAATATGATTCACTCGAAAAATTCTCTTAAAATTTGGAAATTAAAATAAGTTAGAAGTTTCCTTAATTTTATTTCTATGGAAATAGGATTTTATAGTGCCTTTATCAACTATTTGATAACATGAATTATCACCTAGAAAGACCTTAACTATTTGATAACATAACATGAATTATCCCCTAGAAAAACCTTTCTTCTTTTAACCTTTGGATAAGAAAGAAGGCACACTTTACAAAGGGTGATATGCAACAAAAATATAAAATCAATGAACCAAAATTCTTTGAAAGAGTGTTTTTTTTTTTGTCAATGACATGAATAATGCCTTGACTACCAATGCACCGCATGCTTGCAATGTCAACCATTGGGTTTTAACCTTATTAAACCTCATTGATTCTTTGCATTGGCTCTTAAATGACCCTTCTTGACACGTTTCTAGCACTTTAGTTCTTCTTTTATCTGGATCCCACTAAGACAGTTTTGAGGATTTCAATAATGTATGAAATTCAATTACTACTTATATGACAATAAGGCATCTCTACTATTGTATTTTGTATTTGACTTGTGTATACTTTTTTTTAAATAAATAGACAAAATATTCCAACCATAAATTTTATGTATTCCTCAGCAACAATTTATTTTGTTTTGTTGGTTCTCATAATTAAACATGAATTTAATATCCTAATATTACAATCATATCATATGGTTTTTAGACTAGAGTAGTGACATTTGGATAACATTACTACAAGAAATGAACCTAATCACTAATCAAACATAGTCATGAATCATAAGGTTTCATCACAATTTATTCGTCTTCTAAACAAGGGAGCAACCATACACCTATAGTGTTGATATTATGGTAGTTGCAGGAGGTATTTACCTCCACGTGTAAACATGATGAGAATAGAATACTCTGGGAAGCAAGAAGAAACCCTAATGAGTTGGCTAATAACCCTAGAAGACATGTCGACTCAAAAGGATAACTTGTATTAGGTTATCAGCCTCCAAGAGAAGAAGTCGACCAAAAGAAATAATATATACTGAACAGACAGATACGCAGAATGAGAATTCGACCCAGGCAGTTATCCATAATTACTATAAATACAGGAGGCCAATCTTTATTCTGGCAGGTAGTCTCAGAATTGCAGAGAAGCACTTGTGCGCACTGCATTGCCCAGTTTTGTGCACAGGTTTGGAGGAGAGATACCATTGCAGCTGCTGCAGCTAACAAATCACTTTTGGCTTGGACTATCTCTTGGTTAGGGTTTGGACTATCTTATCAGCTCTTGTTGGTGCGCTATCCTTGGGGAAAGGTGCACTACCCTTTGTTTGGATATCTAACCTAGGGTTTGCTTCCGGAGTGATTCTCTGTCAAGGTTAAGGTGCTTGGAGGGTGGCTTCGGCCTATGGTTGGGTGATAATAGTGATATTGTCAATCGTAAAACGAGCACATTCATTATATTCTAACAGGTTATGGGCCCACACCTCCTTCATTCATTCTAACCGTTGGAAGGAAACATAGCCGTAAGGATATTAAGCTCGTTGAAGAACTGTCGCTAGGGTTTCTAGTAGGAGCAGTCACCATAGCACCGCAGATAGGGTTACTAGAAGGTGCAGTTGCAAAAACCCTAATCCTCTTGTTGAGGCACCTTAAGTGAAGGGATTGACCTAATTTCTGGATAGATCAGTGTGCCCTAGCCTAGCGCATCTCCTGATACTCTCAGCAAGCCAAGACGTCAAGTTTGAGTTTTTGGTCAGATCTAGGGTTGACCAAGTCAAAGCAGCCATGACTTACTCTTTGAAGTCAGAAAAAAAGTTAGATGGAGATTCTAACTTTAGAGCATGGAAGACAAGGATTGACCTCATCCTTGCCAAGAATAAAGTGTTGGATATCGTGAAAGGAAAGATCGTGAAACCAGAGTTTGAAGAAGGAAAAGAGAAGGAACCATAGAACGTTGCAGTTATGGAGAAGTTCAAAGATGGTGACATCAATGCTATGAGTATCATAATGGAATCTATAAAATACCACTTGATACCCTACATCTCCCATATTGATTCATTGAAGAAGATGTACGATACCCTAACAAACCTCTTCTCAGTCAAAAACATTGGACAAATAATGAGTCTGAAGAATGAGCTCCGTGACATGAAGATGAATGATGATGACAGCATAACATCATACTTTGTGAGAATCTCTCAGTTAAGATATCAACTACAAGCTATTGAAGAAATCATTTTAGAGAAGGAATTGGTAAACATAGTACTCAATGGTCTTCCCAAGACGTGGG
>SNQJ01S0020292.1:59454-69977 GCA_010110895.2 Picea sitchensis
TGGGAAGCAAGAATAAACCCTAATGAGTTGGCTAATAACCCTAGAAGACATGTCAGCTCAAAAGGATAACTTGTATTAGGTTATTAGCCTCCAAGAGAAGAAGTCGACCAGAAGAAATAATATATACTGAATAGACAGATACCCAGAATGAGAAGTCGCCACAGGCAGTTAGCCAGAATTACTATAAATACAGGAGGTCGGTCTTCATTCTGGCAGGTAGTCTCAGAATTGCAGAGCAACACTTGTGCGCACTGCAGTGCCCAGTTTTGTGCGCAGGTTTGGAGGAGAGTTGTCATTGCAGTTGCTGCAGCTAGTAGATCACGTTTGGCTTGGACTATCTCTTGGTTAGGGTTTGGACTATCTGATCAACTCTTGTTTGTGCGCTATCCTTGGGGAAAGGTGCACTACCCTTTGTTTGTCTATCTAACCTAGGGTTTGCTTCCAGAGTGATTCTCTATCAAAGTTAAGGTGCTCAAAGGGTGGCTTCGTCTTATGGTTGGGTGACAATAGTGATATTGTCAATGGTAAAACGAGCACATCCATTATATTCTAACATATAGAAGAAGCGATCTCCAAGTGTCCACATACACTCTCCAAAAGAGAACTTGAGGTGGGAAGTATTAAAGAGAAGCACATGTCAACTTTTCCACGTTATTTCAAGAAAAAACATATTCGAAGAATGGAAGAATATAATAGAAATATTTGTTGGCGTAACAATGGCTAATTCACTTAAATTTGAAAATACATTTAGGAAGGCAACCACCTCTACACGATCCAAGGCAATTCCAGTAATAAGATTTTAAAAAGTAACCATATCAAAGATGAATACATATACACATGTTTGTTGTTTTAATTTGTATAAAGTTGAAGAATATAATAGAAAAGATTGTAATATAATAAGGATTAATAATTTGTTTAAGTTTGTAGATGTATTAAAGAAGGAACCCACTTCCATAAAATTTCATGGAAGTATTAAAGAAATAAATTACTTTTAAAAATTATTTCATATAGTTATAATAAATAATAATTATTTCATATATTTTTATAATAAATAATAATAAATTTATTTCAATTTAAAAAAATTATTTTATATATTTTATAATAAATAATAATAAATATATTTTAATTTTAAATTTTTTATTATAATAAATAATAATTATTTCATATATTTTTATAATAAATAATAATAAATTTATTTCATTTTTAAAAATTTGTTTCATATATTTTATAATAAATAATAATAAATATATTTTAAATTTAAATTTAAAAAAAAATTATAGTTAGTTGAATAATAATGTTTAGATAGAAGAAGTAGGATCTATGAAACCATTCAAAGATGTGGAGGTTTCAAATATGTGGATAGCAGAAAGAAGAATGACTCCAAACCATATCCATATCCTTCTCCGAATGAAACAAAAACATGGATCACTTTACTTTTCACAATTTGGAATTGACTTCTCAACAAAGGGCAATACTTTTTGAAGAAGACATCTCCAAATTTGTATTAAAATTAAATAATAAGTTCTAGTACAAAATGAGTAAATAAATAGTGTTAAAATAGTTTTTAAAAATAGATAAACTACTATAATATATATTTGTAGTTCATGAAATAATAAGTTTTTTTTTAAGATAATTGTGAAATGTAATATAAAAACCCCAACACATGTAAGACCATTTCTATTGCTATTTATAAGTTGAGATATGAAGTTGTTGTGCCCGCACAACAACTTTCTTAGTTTTTTCTTTTATATTTTTCTTAAGAAAATAAATTGGGCTCTCCCTACTAAACTTTTTTATTGGAAAGTCTCTCATACTCTCTCGTGAAAATGGTCAAGTTCAAACTTCTCTTCTCACTTTTTATATCTCACCATTTTCATACTCTCTCGTGAAAATGGTCAAGTTTAAACTTCTCTTCTCACTCTTTATATCTCACCATTTGTAGCAAATCTTCATGGTCTTTCACCTTACACATTTTTTACCTTTCAAATTTTTGGTTCTAGCTATATCAACGAGTTAGTGATTAATTTGTTGATGTTGAAAAGAATGACCACTTAACATTGTGAAGCTTGAGTTGGGTGTATCGACGCAGTTGTGCTAAACTTCATCGATACACTGACCATCTCCAAACCAAATATGTCGATACATTAGTGAGGTTCACATGAACTTCGTCGACACATCAACCTTTTTCCACCGACGAGATTTCGACCAACTCTGCTAGTACATTGGCGAGATTCCCACGAACTTGGTCAATACAACCGAAAAATTTCCCATCATGCTTGTTGGTGCGACCAGAGGAGTTTCAAATAAGTTCTAAAATACATTTAACTCTTTATTGACACACTTCCCATTATCCTCTGCGATACATTGAAGGATTTCCCACAAACTTTGTCGGTGCGATAGGAGGAGTTCCCACTAACTTTTTCGGTGCAACCGAAGGAGTTCCAAACACCACCTTTGATCGAGCAAAGTCTTTCACCGGACTCGTTCTCCACGAGTTTCCCTCTTCTATCATTGATGTGCCAACAAATATGTTGACCCCTCATCGACACTGATCTTATCGACAATGATCTTCTTTTCCTCACGAACATAGGCCTTGTCAGTGACTCTCCTTCATCTTTGTAACACCTTGTTTCCCCCAGCTTGTAATTAATCATAAAATAGGATTACCATGCTGTGGCATGGGAACAATGTAAATGTATTATTGTTTGAGTTGCCAATACCTGACTGTGGGGGTGAAGCCTTGAAAGTACTGGCCATGATATCACTATAGGAAGAATGCGAAAACTATACGAGAGGGTTCATTATACCAAATAAGCCAAAATTTCCCTTGATGAGGATGACAAACCTCCTTCGGATCCCAAGGAGAGAAATTAGTTAATGAAGAAAGGACCAGTGGTTGAATTATCAACCACCCCCATGAATGGAAGCATGGTCGAGCTGCCGAATGTCAACCCGGAGTACCACAGAGACCTGCAAACCCAAGCTTCCTTCTGACAGAAGGAACGTGATAGGTCGGGAACCTTCCAAAAAGAAGGAAGGTAAGATAGATACACACAGACAACCAAATGAGAGAGAAATCTCATAAGGGAGATGCACGGAGCTCTCCTGGGGATAATGAATAGAAGGTTACGAGCTTGATGATGAGTGAGCATCTGATAAACCTCACCGAGGCCATAACAGAGAGAACTATCTAAAAGTTGCACAGAACAAAACCCAAGCATAAGATGAACAAAGAAATAATCCTTGAGAACTGCGAGAGTTCCCTGGTGATATCATGGCTTGGCATGAGGGTGGCCAGAGTGCTAAGAATGAATGCCTCTGAGCCTATGGTAGGGTGGAAGGACGAACACCCACAGTCAGTTAGTTGGCTACCACCTGTAATAGATAAGTAATCACATATCTTGTGTATTTAAGTGGTACTGTGAGTTAAAGTTGGATATCCTCTGAATGTTGCAGGGATGGTTATGTTTGCTTAATGATTTATATTGTATTTCCTTCTTTTGTATCTGCCTAAATGTGAAATTAGGTAAGTAGGAAATCATATGGATAGGACATGTTTTATACTCGTAAATGCTTGTGTCCYGTGGTGGCTTAAGATAGAGTCACAAACTGTATGTCCATCGACCTTGGACATAGTTTTATGAATGCATATCGACCCTCCTAGTCATTTCRAGTCCCTTGAAGGACAGAGTCTATTACGCTCATGAGAGGTAGTGCAGATATGCACAGGCTCTCTGCGAGGCAAGTAGAAACCGAGAACCACTTAAGTTCTAGATTTGATGAATGAGCGCAAGGGGTACGCATAGATTCTTATAAGTGTTAAGTCCATTAGAAAGAGTGTAACGCTCTTAGGTCCTTCATAAATGACGAAGCTCAGGAAGGATAGCGATATTCAAGTATCAGAAGGGAATATCCTTTCGATTGGAAGATGAATGAACAAGATCCATTCACGAGGATCCAAGGTCCGTCACGACCGTTAGATTTGAAGAAGGAGCGCAGACATTAACACCTCGATTCCTTCAGTCTTCTCAAGTTCGACGAATGTTGGTAATCATCGTGAAAGGGGATGGATTCTCTGAAATCCGAAACCTGAAGTCATGATGCGATCTAGACCATAGATCTAAGGATCTATCGGGACCCACCTTGACCGTCGAATCTGTGAGTTTGGAGTTCACGCGACGTGAGAATCCCGCATTGGTGTGACTAAATCCCTAAAACCTGAAGTAGCAATGAAATCTAGACCGTAGATCCATGGATCTATCGGGACCCTCCTTGACCGTCAGATTAGCGATATCGGAGTCCGCACATTGGGAGAATCGCACGTTGGCGTGACTAAACTTCTTAAACCCGAAGTTGTGATGTGATCTGGATTGTTGGATCAAGGAAGGTCGTGGAATGTCGATATGACACGAGAATATTAATGCAAGGAGTATGTGGGAACTCAAGATCCCCTAAGAACCAAGCTCAGAAGAGATAAGCGCTTCTCAGAAGAGAAGATGAGGTCCAAGAGGCGAACTTGTTTCAAGTTCGTAAGCTCCAGAGGGAAAGAGGAAGTCGATACCCCTATATCAGGGCTCACAGGAGGTAGATCGAAGGCCAAGGCCTTCATAACATATGAAATCTTCCAAGTCAGGGAAGAAAGCAAAAGCTCAGGAGGAGTAGTGGCAATGGTCGTTGGATCGATCACTCTGAAAGATCTGGGCCGTTGAAATTCACATCCAGACAATTATAAGAGGGGCAGGAGGAGATCAAATCTGCGCTTTTCAGATCTGAGTGCGAGGACCAACAGTCGTTGGATCCGAGAAAGGTGCACAAGGTTTAAACCCTTCGAAAGTATACAGGAGAATTGACTTTTCCATGTCTCGAAGTTCTGAAATCATCGGAACCATCCATCATCAGGGCTGACAAGTGGAAGTAGATCTGAGAGTTCGAGAACTCGTACATCGGAAGAACTGGGGGAGAGTACTCTAAACTTCGCAAAGGGCAAGGTGTGAGGTGACTCTGAGCTATTGGATTCAGAGGACACGTGGTAGAGATCCACATACTTTGGAGGAAGAACCTACAGAGAAGTCAAGAGGCAGATACTCGAGGAGATGGGAGTTGCAACAATCCTAGCCATCCATTGGGATAGGACACGTGGCGGGAGATCAATGTTTCGTTGACTCCAAAGTCGGGAAAGTCATAGGAAGAATCGTGAGAACTCGCGAGATCCAAAATCACGAGTTGATCTGGACCGTAGGATCACGAAAGACCATGGATCGTTGATCTTACTCTATTGAAAGATCGGGGATCAGAAGAGTCAGGGTGGACTCACATCCAAATACCCGAGATGCGAACTCGTGATTTGATCGCAGTCGTCGATCGAAGGGAGAGTGTGGACTGTAGATTGGGTCTTGGAGGGAGTTCACATATCGGACTTCAGAGAGGAGAAGTGAACTTCCCTCGGGAGATGCAAAACAAGAAGTCCCGACTTGCTTAGTAGTTAGGCCCAAGGTTATCACCCAACGTCTCAATCGAAGGAGCCTAGCAGGAGGAGCTAGCGCCTAGAGGATTCTCCGATCAATAAATCAGAAATCGGGAGTATCGAGTTTGGCCCATAGAAAAACACCCAAGGTCCAAGGTCGCAAAGCGCCTTTTGGATAGGTGTGTGGTCACATTCGGTGGTCACGTGGAGGAAGCTTGCACCTAGTGCTAGTTTGCACGGGTGAAGTCTCGCAAAGACCCGTGGATCAATTTCTTAGAGATTTCAGTAGGGAACTGAAGAGTTGCTTCAGCTCGGGAATTTTGAAGGTCCATTGACCAGGATTAGAGACCATGGATGGAGGATTTGACTAATTGAGGAAAAACATTTTTTATTTATTTATGCCCCATTGTGGGTGTGTTACAATCTTGACACCTCTCATATTCTCTTCCAACTCGGATCCTTCTTGTTCCACCCGTCAATCAGTATCCTACCATTTCCAGTGAGTAATATTTCTACACCTAACTAGATAACTGATGATTGATCACATATCTCGCATGATCTACTTCTTGTTGCAGTCATAAATAAGTTTTCTTGTGTCGCTAGTAGCTTTCATTGCACATACCATACCATCTTACTTACTTCACGCTTCTTGATTTTATGAATAATCATGGTCATGAAAGTGTCATCTATCATCAAGTGGGTCAACTATGACTTGTATAAGACTTTCAATTGCTTTGAATTGAATGTTAGAAGAAAATTGGTCCTCCCAACTCGTAAACAGTGTTAAGCACTCCAAATGTCAATTGGTTGTTTTTGCGGATTTATATTTCTATGCTACTGACACATTGCCTCAACTTCAATGGATGAACTAGAATTCTATACAACACAAATGACATGAGAACTGTCGAAACTCAATTCTGGAAAAGAAGTGGCAAGAATGGGACCCAAAATTTCATTAAAAACTGCCTTTGAGCATAATTTTTCAGTGTTGGTCAAAGTGTACTTTTCATCCCCAAAACATGCAATTGTATGATTTATGTGATTATGATTCCAACGTAACTGACAGAATCAAAATCTGAGGCCTAAAAGTGTTAGAATGATCGCGAAGGTTTGTTCACCAAGATATTTGACTAACATGGGGAGTTGTCCCACTAGAAGCATTTCTATGCATTCTCCACGTCACAAAAAATGGTACCCCAAACGGACGTTGTATGAGAAAATTATGATCCTCCAAAATTTCCCGCAACAAGGTAATCGGTCAATTCCCTCCATTCCACATCTTTGCACAAAATTAAGTTGGGATTATTAACAAAAGTCACTTTGCAAAGAGATGTGAATATTTTAAATCCTAAATAATTTTAAATAAGATTATTTGGATTAAAAAGTTATTTAAAATGTAAAAAAAAGGAAATTTAAAATTTGTTTAAAATAAGTAAAGGATTAACAATTAAAAAAATAGAGTGGGAGGTTTGTTAAGTCAAAGCATAGGCACGTGAAGTGGAGTTTCAAGTTCGGGGGAAGGGAGCATGGCCCATGTTCCCCCTCCACGTTAGTCATTCACAGTGGATGATATCAAGGAATAAAGAAGTTAGCAAGAAACAAAGCAGAGGACATATATGGGATTCAAGTTGAATTTTTAAAGTGGGGGGTTGAGCTCCTTGTAACTCACATAAAAGGAATTTTCAATAGGATCATCGGGGACAAATTTTTGGGAGAATGGACTGCCAGTGTGGTCATTCCTTTCTTTAAGAATGGATATATCAATAACCCTTCTGACTATCACACTATTATGTTCAACCCCATCATGGGAAATCTTTTTGGGAGCATGATAGAGCGAAGAATCAACAGTTGGGAAGAAGATGAGGGAAAAAGGGAAAAAGGACAGGCAAGATTTAGACCTAAGCATTCTACCATTTATCATTATGTCACCCTTATACATTTGATAAAGAAAATCTGGAAAAAATAATGTGAGACAACCTATTGTTGTTTTGTGGACTTTAAGAAATCCTTTGACACAGTGCCTAGAGACAAACTATGGAACACAATGGAAGAGTTGGGTATCCCAAATGGATATAGAGAAACAATTCATAGACTTTAGGAGAAGGTTAGAGATAAAATCAAAACACGTGAAGGAACGTCTGAATGTTTTGGTAGTGATATTGGCATTAAACAGGGATGTCCTCTATCTCCCACTTTGTTTGGTTTATACATTGATAAGTTGGAAGCCTGGTTGAGCAGGACAAATGGAGAGGGTGTCCATCTAGCAAGGTATGTGGTGAAGCTACTTTTGTACGCAAATGATCTTATTCTAATTTCAAAATTAGAAAATGTATTAAGAGAACATCTAAAGGCCTTAGAGCACTTTTGTCAGGAAGTAGGGATGCAAGTGAACATTACCAAGACCAAAATCATGATTTTTTTTTAAATAGAAAAGACAAACCAATCACCTTTCTTTTCGAAGGAACTCCATTGGAGATAGTGAAAGAATACAAATATCTTGGGATTGAATTCCACTATAAGCTCAGTTGGGACACTTGTAGGGAGAAAAGGATACAAGGAGGGTGGAGAGCCTCATACTTACTCCAAAATAGGTGCATAAAAGTGCAACTTTGGGATTGGAAAACCAAAAAAATCCTCTTTGGTTTGTTGGTTACGTGAGTTGTTCTCTAAGGTTGTGAAATATGGGGAAGCAACATGTCAACTTGTAGATGGAGGAAACTAGAAAAAATTCATAATCAATTAATTACTAGCAATATCAAAGTTAAAGCCACGGTCCCGTATGAAATTATTTTAGCTGAAACATGCACTTTTCCGTTGGAGGTGACAACGATAACCAAATTAATAAACTATTTTAAAAAGGTGGAAAACATGGATAACCAATGCCGACCCAAGTTAGCTATGGAGGAGGAGTTAGACAGTAGGAAGAAAACTTTGATGAAGAAAAATAAAAAGTGGTTGAGTAAGTGGAATATTAAGTTGCATGAATGTCCTAACACCAAGGAAGAAATAAAAMAGTCCGTGAATGAAAAATTTAGGACTACCACGTGGACCAATCATAGTGGGCATAAAAAAAACATACTACATCAAGCAGTTTAACCCAAATTGTGATCATAGCGAGAAAACATATTTAGGGGCAATTGTTAAAGGAAAAGAAAGTTTGTTAGTAGCACAACTGACGTCAGGTTCACATCACCTTAGATGTGATATCGGTAGGTGGAGGGTACCCAAGGAACTTTGTGAGGAAAGAAATTGCATATTCTGCAATAAGTGGAGATGGAGTGGCACTTTGTCATGGAATGTGCAGCCGATGAGGATATTTGCAGTCAATATGAAAACAACTTATAGGTTGACAACATGCACCAACTATTTGACGGGGATAAGATCAACGATATTGCTAGTCTTCTAGTCAAGATTCACATCAGAAGATCCAACATTGAAAAGAGTGTGAAGATGAGTTAGGGTTGTTATTCTCTTGGTCCCTTAGTTTGTTCAACCTCATGGATGTCATTAAAATCAATCAATCAATTGTACAAAAGAATACACGCCCCCCTCCATGTTCCCCTTTACCAAAAATGCTCACCTCCCCAAATAAACTCATGTCCATTGCATTTTAATAAAGGAAAAACCCAACACATGTACCAACTCAATCATAGAAGTTAACAGTACCAGCACCGGTACACCCAGAAGGCAAGTGAACATGAGTGTCAGTTATACTAGAAGGCAAGTGAACATGAGCACCAGTATAACCAAAACCCACAAGAACATGAGTGTCAGTATATCCAGAGGAGATGCGTGGAACAACATCGATGCATATTGGAGGACATGGGAGGAACTACTACGGTGCAACCAAAAGACATGAGAGTAACTACTCCGGTGCAACCAGAAGACATGTGAGGAACTAATCTGATGCATACTAGAGGATATGGGAGGAACTAGCTCGATACTCAACCATAGGCGGTGTGAGGAACTCCATCGATGAACCCAAAAACATGAGCTTAACTCCATCGATATGCAGGATTAAGTTGATGTTTGGCTCATCGTTTGGGTGATTGGTCTTGTGTTTGGAGTAGAAAGTGAGGTGCGTAAATATTTTTTTGAAGTACGTTAAGGGTTATGCGTGAAGTTGGAGTGGGGAGGGGGTGTGGCATGCCACCCCTTTCCCCATTTTTTTTATATTGTCATGGAAGGTGGAGAGGGAGGGGGCGTGACCACACCACCCACTTCCCCCTTTTTTAAATATATTTTAAATTTTTTTTTAAATAAACCTTGCCATAAAAGAATGTGAGATGGAGTGAATGGGGAACCCCAATTTATTTATTTATTATTATTTTTTAAAAATAATCATTTCAACTTTTAATTGACATTAAAATTTCCAACTTCAACCTAAGTCGAAATCAAGCTAGGTGTCGTCACTTGAAACTGATCCAATGCACAACGACCAAACCTGATCTGACACACAACATACTGATGATATCGATATATCATCTAAGTTTAGAAATCACAAATGACGACATGCAAGGTCATACAACATGACATGTTTGTATCTTCCCAACGCTTTAAGATCTACCTTGACCATTGACTCTCCAAATACACCCCGTACCGGAGATAATCACTTCACCAACATCGACAAACCAGAGCAGTTTGTGACCTTCTTTTAGGAACACGATTTCATGATTTTATCTGTGGTAGATAGATGAGGAGTTGTTGGGAACTTCTCTGGTACATAGAGGAGGAATTGTTGGGAACTTGGACGAAACAAAGACATGACCCTACCAAACTACCTTTTGTATTTTGGCCATAATGAACTTTGACTCAGATTCTTGTTTAGTGTGTTCCTTATACCATTGGAAAGGTATTTCCGAAATCTACAACTTCACAGTGATATGATTTGAGAAATTTCTCACCAATTGTTCACATTTTTTAGGATTAAGATATGTCACATCGTCAATATCCCCGGAGAACACAACACCTCAACCGTGAGCAAACGAACAAGGAACTGAACTCAAGGAAGCATATATGAACTCTCAATTAGTTAATGTTTCAGTTCTATAAGTTCAAA
>SNQJ01S0020293.1:4801-24282 GCA_010110895.2 Picea sitchensis
CAACCAGGCTCTCCATAGCTCAACCAACCACAACCCCTTTCAAGTGGTCTTGGGATCCCAGCCACTATGTCCCATTGACGTAGCCATGCCATTTGTGACTACTCGAGCAGATTCAGCCCATGTCCAGTTTGAGGATGATAAGGCAAACAACTTCATTGAGCACATTCAGCACATCTTCCAACAAGTTCATGACATCTTGGACAGAGCCAATGTTAAGTACAAGAAACGACATGATCAATTTTGGGTGCCACGCAACTTCCAGGTGGGCAACAAAGTGTGGCTACATTTGCAAAAGGATCGCCTCGCTGGACTCTACTGCAAGATTCGCTCGCTCTGATATGGGACATACGCCATCACCAAGGTTGTAGGGGACAATGCCTTTGAGCTTGGTATACCACCATTCCTTGGTCTGCACCCAGTGTTCAATGTGGACCGCCTTTGGCCCTACTTTCCACCTCTACTGGACACATCCGACATGGCAGAACAACTCACACCAACATAGTTAAACCCAGATTGCATGGAACAAGACACAACTGATCGAATTATGGACACACAAATCAAGAACAACTGCCAACAGAGGATCCAGCTATATCGAGTTGTCAAAGCAGGCCAAATCATTCCCCAGGGCAAGTGGTTGACCAGGGACCAAGTTCAGTAGAAGTTTCCTCATCTCATGGAGGAACTCAACGCAATGGGGACCATTGCTTCCTAATGGGGGAGGACTAATCCAGGTGGATATTGGTGGCCACCCACCTATTCCACTTGGACCCACACCATTGTTTCTTTTAGTTTTTCAATTTCGTTAATTGTAGCACAATTTACTATTTTTAGCAATTCTTCAGGTCCTGAACTTCCAGAGATGTTTTGAGGCCCTAAACGACGTTTTTTGGGCATGAATGCTTGGTGAATATGAGTCCCTTCCAGACTCGATATTCACTATTAGCAGTGTATTCCTCGAATAGATCTTTCTAACGATGTATCATGTGCGTCAAACGAAGATAGTATGCCAAAGTTACGACCCCGGGAAATTGATGTACCAATTTACCCCAACGGGGCCTATATTCTGGCGTTTCATCTCCTAGGGTTAGGTTTTTGGATGTTTAGGGTTTTCCATTGTTTCTCAGTAATATATAGGCCTTTGAGCCTCATTGTAACAGGAATTTCAGAGGCCAGTAGCCGCCACATCTCTTCTCAGAGATAAGCTACCAGATCCCTAGCAAGTTTATTTTCATTCTATCTGTAAGCATTTTTCAGTCATTTGTTATTAATGAAATGAAGTCTTATTTCCACTGCATCTCTGTGTTTATGTGTATTTCTGTATTTCATTGTGTTCCTACATAAATCCAAATTAGTGGGTCATTATATGTTGTTTAAGAGGAGGGTTAATTTTACGAGGCTATGGTGTCGTCGTTATAAGATATTCTAGATGGATAATGGCATGGGATGTTGGTTCTCGATGTCAACATCTTATGCAGTGTCGTAGTTGGAAGAATTTACATATAATGCAAAGGGTAGTTTCACAAATTCTCTTGATGAGGAAAATATGTTCTTTGATAACGTGAAGAAAATAAGTTACACCATGTTGTGTGTATCATGTACAAACGAAATAGGTTTCATTATATTATAGTGTATGGTTGTATTGGGAGCAATTTATATACGGTGCCATAGTTAAATTTGGAAAGGGTTTAAGGGTCCATATTTTCTTAAATGTATGCATAAGAAAATGACTCGTTAGAGTTAGGATATCATCGTTGAGAGATTATTCAAGGGGGAGAAGCTGTGGATGATATGGGATGTGGGGTCCACCTTTTATTACCAGGTCACGAGAACTACAAGAAGCAATATCTTCTTGACATGTCATCATGAAAAAGAAGAATCATAGAAAATTACATATATCTTTTCATGGTATAAACTTTGTCATTGTCCCGAGAATAAAAATATCTATGGGTGAAGATTCATTGCATTCTCCTGACAAGCCTGATCTATAGTGAAAGCCTGATCTCTCTCTCTCCCTACCATATCTCCTTAACATTAATACATAGACTCTTCTTTCGAATAGACTCTAAAAAACTATCGATTGATAGGAAGCCCTATTCTCCCAACCTATTACATATTTATATATAATTTCTACGGCTTAAAAACCTACTTTTCTCACCCCAAAACCCTATTACAATTCATGACAAATCAAGTTAAATTGTTGTTTCGGATTTCTTTTCCTTATGCCTGCTTCTTTTTCCTTCTTGAGTCTTCTTGCTTTTATGTTCCTTTCCTCTTTTAGTATGTCAAACTGTTATCCTTTCTTTTCACCCTCTTTCTTATCTTACTTTATTCCTTTCTTTATTATTCTGCTTTATTCCTCTTCTTTATTTCTCTTACTGCACATTGTACTCCTAAATGTGCCTCAAGTGCATGCTCCCAAGCCTAGATGTGCCTCAACTGTGCACTTTGCTCCTATCTTATTTTCTTTCTTCTTCTGCTTCTATGAAAATCTTCCATAATTAGGATTTTCATGAATATTGTTTCCACATTGTTTTTCCAACACCATTCCTAATCAATGAACCAATCCTCTATCAATGTTTCAAAGTTCTTATGATTGACTCCAAACTTATATAGAAATGACTCAACTATTTATATCGTATGCTCTAGGGTTTTGTAGCTGGTTGTGATGTCTTATGCCTTCATATATGTGATTAGAAAACTACATGTATTGACTAGAATGGTCGTTTCCTTTTGGAGGTGATTGAATCACCATCGTGGAACATCATTATAGGGAAAGAGCATGGGGTGAGCAAGCACTATGTGAATACAACTTTTCCTGATCTTATTGTATTCATCGATATATTCATCTTCGATAGGGTACTGTTCATTTGGAAACATGTTATATATTTCATGGTATCTCGCATGGTTCTCCTTCCATCGCAACTACTTGTGTCTCTAATTATGAGGGAGTTTAGACCTGGAATAGGGATAGGTCTAGAAGCATCCTGGTTCTTTTTTTTTCTAGTCATAAGTCTAGACCTCTTGTTGTCTGCATAGATTTTTAGCAAAAACAAAACTACTTTAACTTCAAATTTCGTATAGAAATCATTAACTTAAAACACACACAAAATACATTCTTGTTGGCTCGATATCTTGAACACACAAAGAAACTTACCTTTTTTTTATAATAGTAGAAATTGCACTTTCATAAGTTTTATGCGTCAAACAATGTATCAATTAGAACTTAACAAAGTTGTTATATTTCTCCAATTTTCCCAAACACTGTGTAATTAATCTTAAGTGTGTTACAACTTTGTTTTGATGAGGGAGGTACAATTTTCCATTAATTTTTCAAAACTAGTTCTATTTTTGTTACTATTTGCATATCGTCAAAGGAATAGAGTAAATAGGGGAGAAACATTTTCTGATCATGTCTTTGTTGGGAATGATCATTTCAAAACTCTTGAACTTAAGGCCATCTTTTGATGATGATAACCTATTATAATAATATTTTTCCATCTAAATGTGTGCTAAAAGATAACAAGGTTTTTATAACTTTGTTTCCTCATTATTCACTTGTTTTATTAAATTAAGTGGGTGATCTAGGTGGATATTGGTGGCCACCCACCTATTCCACTTGGACCCACACCATTGTTTCTTTTAGTTTTTCAGTTTCCTTAATTGTAGCACAATTTGCTATTTTTAGCACTTCTTCGGGTTCTGAACTTCCGGTGTTGTTTTGAGGCCCTAAACGATGTTTTTTGGGCATGAATGCTCCGACGAATATGAGTTTGTTTCGAACTCAATATTTGTTGTTAGCAGTGTATTCCTAGGATAGATCTTTCTAATGATGTATCATGTGCGTCAAATGGAGATAGTATGCCAAAGTTACGACCCCAGGAAATTGATGTACCAATTTACCCCAATAGGGCCCATATTCTGGCATTTCATCTCCCAGGGTTAGGTTTTTGGATGTTTAGGGTTTTCCATTGTTTCTTAGTAATATATAGGCCTTCAAGCCTCATTGTAATAAGCAGTTCAGAGGCCATTATCTGCCACATCTCTTCTCAGAGATAAGCTACCAGCGCCCTAGATAGTTTATTTCCATTCTGTCTGAAAGAATTTTTCAGTCATTTGTTATTAATGAAATGAAGTCTTATTTCCATTGCATCTCTGTGTTTATATGTATTTTTGTATTTCATTTTGTTCCTACATAAATCTGGATTAGTGTATGTATTTCATTTGTTCCTACATAAACTGGATTAGTGATATTAGAGCTGCTTGGTCGCTTCGATCTTTCATATGTCCCCAACGAGGTCGGGTATGGATGGAGTTGGGGCTCAACCTGTTGAACCTTTGCAAGACGTACCAGAACCTGACGACCGCCCATGGGGAAGAAAAGAAAGATGAGGGAGGAGATCCTATCAAATGTTTCTCGAGGAGGCCCTTGAGAAACAAGGAACGCGATGATGGACAATCCCACCATATTCTTCAACGGATTCCCACTAACGGTGCATCGACATCCAACAACCACCTGAGGCCTACCCTTTAAGGTACAAGTAAACTTTGACATTCCCATATTTGAGGGTCAAATATATGCATATGTCATAGATAGATGGTGGAATATGTTAGAAGGATATTTCTCGGCTCATGAATTTTCAATCGAAAGGATTATTTTCGACCAAAGCCACTCATGTCAAGGACCTGTGGGAAACCTACTGAAGAAACAAAGGCCGGGAGCTCCTCTATTCTTACACCCACTTCTGTAAATTCTTTCTAAGACAATTCATCAAACTCGTGGGAGCTATGAGGACAAATACATACAATGGACTACGGCCAAGGCAACAAAGGGACTAAGATGTACATGAGATGATGAATTTGTTTCATACCCTACGCATAAAGTTGGGTAGCAAAGATCGTGAGAAACATTTGGTGTTAGAGCAACAGCGTCTGCATAGATACATTCAGAGGAAATGGAGTTCCTCAACAACTCCTCGCTTGGTGGTAAAATCGATATGATGCCAATATTGAGAAGAAGTTCAAATAGAAAAAGTGAGACTTCGGGTTTGCGAATCAAAAGAAAGGGAAAGGTACCCCAAAACCGCTAAACAAAGGACCAAGCCAAGGTAGGGAAACCCAGGATAACCCTCCAAATCCACAAGCAAATAAGAACACCAATGGCTAAAAAAGGACAAGGGGAAGTGGTGTGAGCTCCATAAGAGCTCCACTCAAAAACACAAGTGAGTGTCGGGCCGCTACCAATCGTACGAGTTGAAGGCTTTGAATTGATGCATGTTAGACTCAATCAAAACCCACAAGGGAAATGATGAAGTAAGCAATCAAATAAACTTGTCAATTTATGGGTTTTCCTTTAGGTGTTAGGTTGTCACTTTAAATTATTTTTAGTTTATTTGGATACAAGTTTAGGTTTTTTCTTGCTTTTATTCTAAAAATAAATGAGGCCCATGAGGTTTCTTTTGTAAATTAGTTTGACTCACTTTCAGCAGCTAAACAACGCCCTAAATATCTATTGTTAGCTATGGAGCGCATAGCTTTCAACAGCCTAAGGACGCCGCTTCATCACCAAAAGCACCGTGGAGTGACAAAGCGTGAAAGGTTTGACAGACAGTTCGCACGTGGCGCTTTGTGGAAAGTACCTACTTCCTATGGCTAAGGAACGTTTTCAAGTGATGTGGCATGCTATTTCACTTTCCGCAGCTAAGGTGAGTTTCCTATCAAACGGTACGCGGAAAGTAATCACTTTCCGCAGTCAATGTGGGTTTTCAAAGGAGTCGATGTCGGTGAAAGTAGTAAGCGAAATGGATGGGCGTAGGTGTTCCCCAAGAACCGTAGCCGCATGAAGGGAATCGGTTTCATTATCCACGGATGCACGAAATGATGAGGTGATCACCCCCCACATCAAAAACAAGATCCCAGACATGCGCTAGTGGAAGCAAGAAATAATAGTTCGCTTGTGTACCAAGATATGATCAGAATTCAAAATCTTTCCGCAACCCACGCCAACTATCATCACAATCCGAAATGGCAATTTGCATCTCGGCGACGCAGGTACAGAGGAGGTTCAGAGAGACTCACACCATCAAATCAGGTAGAGTCGGCATATCACATGTTGTTTCCAAAATACACTCAAGGTTTACATTTGACCAAACACAGAGTCGAAGCCGAGACTGTTTTCAGCAGCACAGAACAAGGGTTCCACTAAAGAGGTTACAGGAATTAAAGTGGTCAAGTGCCGGAGCTACAAAATGGTGAAAAAAACGCGGTGGCCTCTTGTTAAAACAAGAACTCAACAATCTATCCTTTCAGGAATCACATCCCGAGGTTCAAAAATATTTTTCAAACGCATGGCTGCCGGAATTTGTAAAAAGCGTACTGGTGTCACGTTTACGCCACAGTTGAAGCCTTCGTAATGACATTTGATGGCAACAGAGTTCGGGTGGGTTCTGTGGAAATCAAAGTCGATGAGAATTTTATTGCAGAAGAAATTTCGCTGTGGTTAGCCAGAATCGGTCAAAGATGGTTTAAAACCACAACCCCAAAAAATCAGGATTTCTGCCCTATCCGAAGATGGATACAAGCACAAAACCGGGAGTAAAGGTATTCTTGTTTCCATACCGGATGAAGAGTATGCAAAGATTATTCAAAGGCATGAAGAAGTATTACATCTGAAGGTAGATACGGCAAGCTGATGATGTATCACTTTAAACCGATGGATCATTTTACGCAAGACTCCTATCAATTTGCCTTAATTTTTATATCACAGTTTGTCTAAAGTTTGCAAGAGAATTAGAGCCCAGCCTTTAAGCTTGAAAGCTTCCCTATGTCACCTAGGACTCATAAACCTCATTATTCTACAAGAGCTAAAGCTAAAAGGGAGAAGTTGGGAACACTTCCTATTCGGGGAAGAACGGAAACCAAAACCAAACCGCAAACTAAACATATGGCGTGATCGAAGAAATCCTCTCCTCGAAAAGACAAGAAGAAGAAGGTTGGGCCATACCACTTTCCAGAGGATGTATCAGAGGTAAAACCTCACAGCTTGAAAAGGAAATTGAATTTCGAACAGACCACAGAGCAAACTACACAGCAGAATACAAGGCATCCAACAGAGCACAGTGCACGGAAGAATATACTTAACTTACCCTAATCAGATTCAGAGTCTAAGCAATAAGACCAATGCCCTGTCATCAAAATTTCTGAGCAATCAGCCGAATGTGCTCAAAACTATGAAATGATTAATCAAACAGTAAGGAGAATTGTCAAAGAAACCTAGATCAAATAAAAGCCAGAGAATCAAACACCTCAAAGAGGTAATTGCTCAACAGAAGTTCGACAAGATAAAGATAGATACAAAATACCGGACAATCCTTTGCCAAGACTTAATGCAGTATTCGAAAGAGGTTGGCCATGAGAGCTTAAAGAGAAAGCAGCTAGCTCATTATAAACTGCGTGATTAAGATTACACCACACCCCAAGAAGTTTTAACAGGGATTGAAACAAAATCAAAACAAAGGCTCCTCCTCTAACGGTGACTTGGATGTTTGCTCGTGGCAGTCAATATGCAAGGGAAGAAGTTAGATGTTAATTGATTTTTGTTTTAAATCAATTTTGGAAGTGAAGGTTCTTTTGTGCACTATCGAGACTTTCAACAACAAAGCATATTCCGCTATCTGCTAGTCAGTGGAAAGCGATATTTCAACAGCCTAACCTGAAAAGTTCCAACGGCTGGGTACCGCTGGAAAGATGGGTAAACAGCTTTGGAAGCCAACAACGCATCAATTCATATTTCAAACGAAGTTCCAAAGGTATGCTGTATCAGTGGAAGTAGAAGATCTAATGCTAAAGCGCTCAACCTCGTGAGATTCGAGGGATTTTGTTACACATCAAAGAAACCATTTCCTAAAAACTCGCCAATAATACCGAAATTTCAAATCACCATACACATGTGTCATTTTATTCCACCACACTGCAGATGCTGGAGCTGAAGGAGGGAGTTGGCGACCTTTTGAAGACTGAATATAGATTTGATCACTTAATTTAGCCGTTGAAGATTTTAATTTTAGAGTAGTTCAAGTAAAATAGAATCAAGTTATTTAATGACGATCCATGTTTTAGGATCCGCTCAACCGGCTCAGAAGACTATAAAACGCTTCTATTTTGATATCAAACAGTGGTTCGATTTGGAATACTATTATGCTACCTTTGTAATACAAGACCTATTCTTATTTTATGCAATCGCAGTTTCTTTCAGCTTCGCGGTCGATTTCTCTCTCCGCTCTTTATAGCTTTCATGAGTGGATGTCCTTTGTTGAAACTTATTCACCTATGCTGACTGTCATCTCATTGATAAATTGTCTTAGTTTATTATTATAAGCTATTTCTTGGTTGTTAGACCCATTGTGTTTGATTGGTATGAAACATAATCTGGTTCAATAGTCGCTCTCCTTCCCCATTTAATCAAACTTTATCCGACCACGGTGCTAGAAAGTCTTGTGAGATTTTGTATCTCTAGACGCCTTTATACATTCCAGCCATTAGTTATTCATCTTGATCCACTAAACCACACTTTTATTAGAAAATTGCTTCAAAAGAGTTATACTGTGCATCTCCCACTTCATGTTCTAGAGAGTTTCCCCGAGTGATAACAAATTGGCGCCACGGAGAGGAGATCGAAGCTCATGTTCCTTGGGACATATCACTGTGATCCAAATTTTGATGATAGACAAAGCCAGGACATAACTCATTGTATATCTTCTATCCGGTGACTCCATTGATCTAAGTGGCTCCTAAGAGAGCTCACACCAGGGCAAACCCATAAGGCCCATTGACATCAGTTTCTTATCCAGAAAAAATCATCAGCAATGGTAAAGCGCAGCACAGACAGACCTTTGAATCTCCTGCTGCAAGTGATTTAGGTATTCTGATTGATACTCAGTTTCTCATATCTGAAAAGTTTTTTGCTGAAATTGAAAATTCAAAAGAAATAAGAAACTCATCTCAAGTCAGTTAAGGTAGAAGAACCATCTTTTCCTCCAATATTACTCATTTTTCCCTTGAGATTGAAGTTTCATCGCACCCACAAGAACATTCCTCTCCATCTTCGTTTAATTCATCACCTAGTAAGCCTTCTAAGAGTGTTCTGCACACTTATACAAATCAGCCTGTCCTTGAGGAAATTATCCAAGATCTATCCTCTAAGGGTGAAGAAAACTTAGCCTCATTGCTCAACCAGTTTTATAAAGCCTCATATTTCCCATTAACTTCCGAGACCTTCTCACCGTCGTGAGTGAAGTAAGACAATCACCCATTTCAAACTTAGGTAACCTGTCTCCTCCCTCTTCTCCTCCGAGTTACCTACCCCCTCCATTGTCTCCTACAACTTTTCTATCTTCTATCAAGCACTGGTCGCTATGGTCAGCTCTCAATGTATCGGAAATAAATTTGCAAATGATATGTTCCTTTGTCTTTACAAACTCCACTGCTCCGCCATGCCAACCGGGTGATTACCGTAAATACATGCTCTAAGTTTACGAGAAGGGGAATACACGCTGTTATCCACATTTTGGTTATCGAGATGATGATATGATAATGACATGGTGATGGAAGATCTAACTCTTCTTAAGATCATTTTCATGAAGAAAGTTACACTTATCACCTTCTAAATCACACTTTGAAGATAGTACGCAGGCTGAATATATACTATCCTGCGAAAATACTTAATTTCCAAGCAGGCCGCATTCACCGATCATGGACTTTCCGCGACCGTAAGTTAATGGTCGGTATGGAAATGTTTCTGCTGTGAAAGTGAATGTTCTCGATCCTTCTAGAAGGGGATCTTCTGGAAGGGTGAGTTGGAGTTCGAGTGGTTGGGAAATTAATGAATCTCCGATATCTTGGGATTACATTCTATCCAGTAACTAAACAATCTTTTCCTATATTGAAGAGATGATTCATGGAAAGGGTTAAGAAGAACAAGTAGCAAATTAGCAAGAGTAAAATTGGAGAATTGGTGAACTATTGTATGGAGAATTGATGCCTAAAGAATAGAGACGTTTCCACAAGCATCACAAGAAGTTCTTCTGCGCATGGATGAGCAAATGTGTGTACAAAGCTAGAAGCCGCTTGAAAGGGGATCTACGACATCAAGGCTCAGTTGTATATTTCTCTTTCAGTTAATATAATACATGAATATGTCCCTTCCCATACGATATCACATTATTACATGATTCCTTGATCACATGTATGGGGTCTAGAGTTTTGAATATATAATGTCTTTGTTTCAGATTGGTTTGTAAGAAAGTTGTGATTGGACTAATTTAAGAGCATTGGGGCAGAGCGAGGATCAACAGAGATAAGGAGAGCTTCATAAAGTAAGTACATCATCCTTCTCTTGTCCATTCAATACTTTAGAACTAGGGAAAGAGTAGTATTCTCATTATTAGTTGTTCCGCATCCATGTGGACTGGGAGATTGGACCGTCCTGTTCACAAATTTATCCTGAACAAAATTGAACCCCCTGGAGTTGACTTTTAAGCCCTTTTCACGACTCCCTAAAATGAAAAGACTGTCGTATTTAATTTTGTTATTTTCATGCTCGCTAAAGTATTTGAACTTATGCATCCTCTCGGAAATGAGCAGTTTTAACCCTTTTTCGGGTCTCGCTGGATTGTTGTAACAAAAGGCACCGAGAGTTTCTTTGAGTGTTTTTCCAAACTCTATAATCTTGAAGAACCTCCGAGTTTACTATCTTTTGACTCGTTAAATAAACATTGACGTAATCTTGATGGGACCGAACCACTCCTTCTTAGGGTTCAAAATACTCGAGGGGACTCGCCCCGGTTGATGAGCTTATCAACAAGCATATGTGATCTTCTTCAAGCTTAAGTGCGAAAAATAAAGAGGTACTTGCCGCCAGTCGGTGGGGGAAAATTTGGGAAAGGATATGTTCGCTTTTATGTTAATTGGCGTAGGCGTCGCCTTTGAACATGACACCCCTTATTCATCATTTAAAGTTTTAAATCCATTTGTCTCTCATTCGATTTGATTAAGGCAGTCTTCCCATGTGTCGTTTTGAGTCAATGTCGCCAAATCATTGGTCGTGTCACCATATGTTAAAGAGCTGTCCATTTTGAACCTCTATTGAGTCGGCCATCCGCATTGTCTCTTCATCTGCTAGTCGCCTCCTCGTCCATAGTCCAATTGCTCTACATACTGCTTTCATTTTCAAACTCATATTTATTTCGTGGTCACCTGATGGGGATATCAAGGTCTCTCCCGTGGACGAAGTCTTGTTCACGACATCGCCATGGTATCATCCGGGATTAAGACTTAGAAATCTTTAGTACCTTTGAGCTTGCATGCCTCAACGGTAAGTTTCTCGCTTTCGACAATGGATTTACATCATTGATCCCTCGATCGAAAAGATTCCTCACATTGTTCGACATCAACTCATTTATTCACAACATGGATTGTACTATAGTACCTTGTAATATCATTGACATTAATGGTGATTTCCTCGCGACTTGTTAACGGTATACATCAATGACCGTAATCAAGTGGTTTCTACTTATGTTCGACTTCAACACATGTAATCACATGGTCGATTCGTACTTTGGGCGACGAAATTGAAGACCTGGTATTATCATTATAATCTAGGCTGCGATGGAGTATGTATTATTTTACGACGATAGATCCATCGTACGTTTCTGTGGCTATGTCGCCTTTGATTGAAATTGTTTACGGGATTCACAATGGCCTCCGTGGTCAAGCATGATTGATATGACTACATGGATCCACAAGGTATGATTATGGCCATGACTTTGTTTATGACGTCATCAGTCAATGATCCGGTATGGGGAATGCCTTACCCCTAATTGATATATGTATGATACCGGGCCGATGTTTGGATGTTTGTAGGTCTCTTATTAGATGTGCTTTTTGGTTCTTGACACACACATATAGTTTACAAAGTATTTTGGCTATCACAAATTCCAACCTCATACTTTGAGGGGCATTCTGTTATCCACATTTTGGTTATCGAAATGATGACATGATAACGACATGGTGATGGAAGATCTAACTCTTCTTTAAGATCATTTTCATGAAGAAAATTACACTTATCAGCTTCTCTAAATCACACTTTGAAGATAGTACGCAGGCTGATATACATTGTTCCTATGGAAATACTTGATTTCCGCAGGCCGCATTCACCGATCATGGACTTTCCGTGACCGTGTTAATGGTCGTATGGAAATGTTTCTTAATGAGAAAATGAATAATTTCTTCGATCCTTCTAGAAGGAATCTTCTAGAAAGATGAGTTGAGTTCAATGGTTACAAATTAATGAATCTCCAGATATCTTGGATTACATTCTATCCAAGTAACTAAACAATATTTTCCTATATATTGAAGATGATTCATGGAAAGGGTTAAGAAGAACAAGTAGCAAATTAGCAAGAGTAATATATTGGAGAATTGTTGAACTATTGTATGGAGAATTGATGCCGCAGCAACTAGAGACAGCACAATATCACAAGTAGTAGCAGTTCTTCATGCATGATGAGCAAATGTGTGTGTACAAAGCTAGAAGCCGCTTGAAAGGGGATCTAATGACATCAAGGCTCAGTTGCATATTTCTTTCGCCATAATACATGAATATGTCCCTTTCCCATAATGATGATATCACATTGGTTTACACATGATTCCTTGATCACATGTATAGTCTAGAGTTTTGAATATATTAATGTTCTTTTGTTGTGATTTCTGGTTTCCAGTTATTAGGATTGACCTATCTAAGAGCATTGTAGCAGAATGAGGATCAACAGAGATAAGGAGATTTCATAAAGTAAGTACATCATCCTTCTTTGTCCATTCAATACTTTAGAACTAGGAAAGAGTAGTAGTATTCTCGTCGCTTGTTCCAGATCCGTGGATTCGGGAGATTGGTCTCGCGGTCCCAAGACTCACTAATTTATCCTTGAACAAAATTGGGAACCCCGAGTTGACTTTTAAGCCCTTTTCACGACCTCCCTAAAATGAAAAGATTGTCGAGCTTAATTTGCTATTTTCATGCTCGCTAAAGTATTTGAACTTATGCATCCTCCTGTTGCATAGTTTAACCCTTTTCGTCTCTTCGCTGATTGTTAAAATAAAAGAGGCACTGAGAGGGTTCTCTTTGGAGTGTTTTTCCAAACTCTATAATCTTGAAGAACTCCGAAGCTTACTATCTTTGGACTCGCTAAATAAACATTGACGTAATTCGCGGATGGGGACCCAACCAATTCTCTTCTTAGGGTCTGCTAAAATATCTCAGGACTCTCAACCGGCTGATGAGCTTATATCAACAAGCATATGTGATCCTTCAAGCTTCATGTAAAATAAAGAGGTACTTGCCGCCACGGTGGGGGAAAATTTGGGAAAGGGATATGTTTCGCTTTTATGTTAATTGGCAAGTAAGTGTCGCTCTTGAACATACACACCCCTTTATTCAACAATAAAGCCGGTTTGGGAAATCCATTTGTCTCTCATTCGATTTGATTACAAGGTCTTTCCATGTGTCGCTCTTTGAGTCAATGCCGCCAAATCATTGGTCGTTTCATCCATATGTTCGAGTCAGTCTCCATTTTGAAACCTCTATTGAGTCGCCATCTGCGCTTGTTCTTCATTCGTCGGCCTTCCCTGGGTCCATAGTCCAATTGCCTCATACTCTGCTTCATTTTCAAACTCTGTTACTATTTCGTGTCACCGATGGGGATATCAAGGCCCTCCTATGACGAAGCTTGTTCCATTTATTAATGCGACATTATCCGCGATTAAGACTTAGAAATCTTTTAGTACCTTTGATCTTGCATGCCTCAATCCACATGTTTCTTCGCTTTCGACAGTTGATTTACATCATTGATCCCTGATAAAGATTTCGTCGAATGTTCACATCAACTCATTTATTCACGCTACGGATTGTACTATAGTACCTTGGGGGTCATTGACATTAATGGTGATTTCCCTGCGACTTGCTAATCCGTATACATCAATGACCGTAATCAAGGTTTCTACCATGTTCGACTTCAACACATGTAATCACATATCGCATTCGTACTTTGGGTGATGATTGAAGACCCGGTATTATCATTATAATCCGTGCTGGGCGCATGGAGTATGTATTATTTACTTAATTTGATAGATCCAATCAGGTATGTTTCAGGCTGCGTCGCCTTTGATTGAAAATTTGTTTATCGCATCCACAATGTATTCCTCGTGGTCGCGGCTATGATTGACATGACTACATGGACCACAAAGCATGATTGGTATTATGACTTTGTTTATGACGCCATCGGGCCTATGATCCGGCATGGAATGCCTACCTCGCACTGATATATGTATGATACTGATGCTTGATGTTTGCGTGTCTCCTAGAAAGTAGATGTGTGCTTTGGTTCTGACACACATATAGCTACAAAGCCCATCGACCGGCCACGGGTTCCAATCTCAGACTTTGGGGTGCATTCTTTTATCCACATTTTTTGGTTATCGCGATGATGATATGATAATGACATGGTGATGAAGATTCTAACTCTTCTTTAAGATCATTCATGAAGAAAGTTACACTTATCAGCTTCTCTAAATCACACTTTGAAGATAGTACTAGGCCGCATATATATTGTCTTGCGGAATACTTGATTTCCAAGTAGCCGCATTCACCGACGCGACTTTCCCCACCGTATTAATGGTCGTGGTATGGAAATGTTTCTTACTTCGAGAAAATGAATAAGTTCTCGATCCTTCTAGAAGGAATCTTCTGAAAGATGAGTTGGAGTTCGAATGGTTGGTAATTAATGAATCTCCGCATATCTTGGGATTACATTCTATCCAAGTAACTAAACAATCTTTCCTATATATTGAAGAGATGATTCATGGAAAAGGGTTAAGAAGAACAAGTATCAAATTAGCAAGAGTAAGATATTGGAGAATTGGTGAACTATTGTATGGAGAATTGATGTCAGCAAAGAAATAGAGACAGCCCACAAGGTTATCACAAGTAGTGGAAGTTCTTCATGCATGATATGCTAGATGTGTAATAAAAGCTAGAAGCCGTTGAAAGGGGATCACGACATCAAGGCTCAAAGCTGTATATTTCTTTCGTTTTAATATAATACATGAATATATTCCTTTCCCATAATGATGATATCACATTATTACATGATTCCTTTGATCACATGTATAGTCTAGAGTTTTGAATATTAATGTCTTTGTTGTGATTGGTTTGTGTTGTTAGATTGGATCTAATTTCAAGAGCATCGTGAGCGAGGATCAACAGAGATAAAGGAGAGATTTCATAAAGTAAGTACATCATCCTTCTTCTCTTGTCCATTCAATACTTTAGAACTAGGGAAAGAGTAGTATTCGTCATTAAGTTATCCCGCATCCGTGGATCCGGGAGATTGGTTTGTGTCCAAGACTCAACACTTATCCTTGAACAAAATTGGGAACCCCGAGTTGACTTTAAGCCCCTTTTCACTCTAATTCCCTAAAAATGAAAAGATTACCGAGCTTTACCTTTCTATTTTCACGCCAGTAAAGTATTTGAACTTATGCATCCTCCTCCTCGAGCGATAGTTTAACCCTCTTTTCGGTCTCATACTGTTGTACTAAAAAGGCACCGAGAGAAGTTCTCTTTGAGTGTTTTTCCAAACTCTATAATCTTGGAATAACTCCGAAGCTTACTATCTTTGGACTCATAACAAACATTGACGCACTGCGGATGGGATATAACCAATTCTTCTTAGGGTTCGTTAAAAAAAATACTCCGAGGGACTCATCCAAGGATGAGCTTATATCAAGCATATGTGATCCTTCAAGCTTATGTGAAAATAAAGAGGTAATTTAAGCGAATGGTGGGGGAAAATTTGGGAAAGGGATATGTTTCGCTTTTATGTTAATTGGCGCAGTGTCGCCTTTGAACATGACACTCCCCCTTATTCATCATTTGAACCGGTTTGGGAAATCCATTTGTCTCTCATCTCGATTTGATTACAAGGTTCTTTCCATGTGTCGCCTTTGAGTCAATGCCGCCAAATCATTGGTCGTTTCATCCATATGTTCGAGCCGTCCATTTTGAAACCTCTATTGAGTCGCCATCCGCAGCTTGTCTCTTCATCTGTCGGCCGTCCATAGTCGAATTCGTCTTCATACTGCTTCATTTTCAAACTCATATTTATTTCGTGGTCACCGATGGGGATACATCAAGGCCCTCCGCGGACGAAGTCTTGTTCCATTTACATCAGCACATTATCCGATTAAGACGAAATCTTTTAGTACCTTGAGCTTGCATGCCTCAATGGAAAAGTTTCTCGCTTTCGACATTGGATTTACATCATTGATCCCTCGATCGAAGATTCCATTTATTGTTCGACATCAACTCATTTATTCACAGCCATGGATTGTACTATAGTACCTTTGGGGGTCATCGACATTAATGGTGATTTTCCGTGACTTGTTAATCCGCTGTATACATCAATGACCGGGTAATCAAGGGTTTCTACCATGTTCGACTTCAACACATGTAATCACATGGTCGACTGCACTTTGGGTGATGAGATTGAAGACCCCGGGTATTATCATTATAATCCAAAGCTATGATGGAGTATGTATTATTTACGATGCATAGATCCACCGTAGGTATGTTTCGTGGCTATGTCGCTTTGATTGAAAATTTGTCGCACGTGATCCACAATGTATTCTCGTGGCCGCATATGATCGACATGACTACATGGATCCACAAGGTATGATTGGTGGCCACATGACTTTGTTTATGACGCCATTTCCATGATCCTGAGTATGGGAATGCCTAATTTAGAATTGATATATGTATGATATTCTGCCGATGCTTGATGTTTGCAGGTCTCTGATTATGTGTGCTTTTGGTTCTTGACACACACATATAGTTTACAAAGCTCCATCGACCGTCAATCGGTTCCACTTCGCACTTTGGGGGCATTCTCATATCCATTTTGGTTATCGAGATGAGGATATGATAATGACATGGTGATGGAAGATCTAACTCTTTCTTTAAGATCATTTTCATGAAGAAAGCTACACTTACTCTCTAAATCACACTTTTGAAGATAGTACTCAGGCTGCATATATACTATCCTACAGAAATACTTCATTTCTGCATGCTGCATTCACCGATCATGATCCTTCCTCGCAAGACCGTGTTAATGGTCAGGGTGGGGAAATGTTTCTTACGGGAGAAAATGAATAGTTCTCGATCCTTCTAGAAGGAATCTTCTAGAAAGATGAGTTGGAGTACGAATGGTTACGAAATTAATGAAACTCCAGATATCTTGGGATTACATTTCATCCAAGTAACTAAACAATCTTTTCCTATATATTGAAGAGATGATTCATGGAAAGGGTTAGCAAGAAGAACAAGTAGCAAATTAGCAAGAGTAAGATATTGGAGAATTGGTGAACCATTGTATGGAGAATTGATGATGCAGCAAACAGAGATACCACAAGGTTATCACGCTAGTGGAAGTTCTTCATGCATGACGAGCAAATGTGTGTGTGCCAGCCGCTGAAAGGATCTACTGCAGCATCAAGGCTCAGGTTGTAGTCCTCTTTTTTCAGCTAATATAATACATGAATATGCCCCTTTCCAATAATGATGATATCACATTATTACATGATTCCTTTGATCACATGTATATCTAGATCTTTGAATATATTAATGTCTTTGTTGTGATTGGTTTATGTTGTCGTGATTGGACGACACAAGAGCACGAAAGGCAGAGTGAGGATCAACAGAGATAAGGAGAGATTTAATAAAGTAAGTACATCATCCTTCTTCTCTTGTCCATTCAATACTTTAGAACTAGGGAAAGAGTAGTATTCTGTCACAGTTTGTTCCAGATCCAGGTGGATCTGGGGAGATTGGTCTGTGTCCGCACTCACGAATTTATCCTTGAACAAAATTTATTTAACCTGTCTCCTCCCTCTTCTCCTTCGAGTTACCTACCTCCTCCATTGTCTCCTACAAACTCCTCATCTTCATCAAGCACCAAGGTCGTCATGGCTGCCCCCCTGACCAGAATGGAACAAATTTTGGCAAACAGATATGCTCCTCTTGTCTTGCCAAACCCACTGTCTGCCATGCCAACTGGTGATTACCAGAAATACATGTCGAAGTTTACAGGAGAAGGGGAATACATAGCTGAAGAACACATTGAAGCATTCTATGCTTATGCAGAAAATATAAACATTGCTGAAGAAGATGGGTGGACTAGAGTTTTCGTGCAGAGTTTGGATGGCCAAGCTCGAAAGTGGTTTAAAGAGCTACCAACAAATTCGATCACTGGCATTGAACAGCTAGATGAGGCATTCCTTAAGTACTGGGGAGAAAGACGAGACCTGTTGTACTACATGTCTGAATTTGGAAACTTGAAAAGAGGAGATGAAGAATCGGTCTCAGACTTTATCAAAAGATTCAATAAAATGTTTGGTAAGATCCCGGCAGAGATTAAACAAAGCGATGCATCAGCAAATATTACATTCTTTGCGGCCTTTGACGCAGACTTTTGTCTTATCCTTAGAGAAAGATGATCAACTACTCTTGCTTTAATGCAAGATGCTTCTCTCGAAGTTGAATCCAACATTTCGGCATCACAAAAGCTTAAAGGAAGGGATGAGAAGAAGAAGGCTACTGTCGAACCATCCTCTTCATCTAGCAGCAAAATGGAAAAGATGGCCAAGATGATGGAAAGTCTGACATCTGAAATGTCCAAGTTGAAGATCCAAAATCAACAGCCAGCAAAAGCAAAAGAGCCAAATGCTTTTGCCCCCAGAAATCCTAATGCTTTTCCCTATAGAAGGAATAACCCACCAGTTCAGATTCTGCAAAGAGATAGAAATCCAGCTGAGGAGCAGAGGATCAGACCACCTCTTCAAAATGCAGTGTTGGATGAAGAGCAACAGCTATCTCTTAACGAGATTGAAGATGCTGATGAAATAAATTGTTTTGGAGATGAGAACGAGTCTTCATATTTGACACAGGTTGACTATGAAGAAGCCCTGATGGATCAACAGATTCAAGAAGCAAGTGTAGAAGAGACTGTCTACTTGACAGATGATCAGAAAGGCTACAATTTAAGATCAAAAGGTGTTGTTCCAAATACATCTGTTGCTGCCCCTGTCAAGGACAAGGAGGAATCTGCCCTAGTAAAAAGTAAAGAGGTTGTTGCCAATCAGCCTCAAGCTGCTAAAAAGAAAAACACCCCTCCAGCCAAGCAGCAGAGAAAACAAATGCAGCCCTCAGCCAAAGAACAAGTCAGCCTAAAGGCTCCTTCCCATGAGGTAAAAGTTTCAGTCAGACCATCTCTTCCTTTCAATTTTGAATCTGAAATTCAAAAAGTTAAAATACCCATGCCTCTTACTGAACTCATGAAGAATGAAGCCTTTAAAGCAGCCATCTTAAAATCTCTCGA
>SNQJ01S0020293.1:74588-86301 GCA_010110895.2 Picea sitchensis
GTTGCTAGAAAAGAAGAATGAAGAAAATAGAAAGAGTTATGTAGAAGTACTCAAAGGAAGGAATCATGGTCAACCAGAATCTAAGAAAACTATTGAAGATATATCTTCAAGAAGACCATCCATGTTCAAGCCACAAAGAAGCTTCAATCATGATCATGATCAGTCAATGAAAAAATTCAGAAGTACTACGCCACAAAGAAGATCATTCACTCCCAGGTATGCACTCCCAAGTCTTGCATGCTTTGATAAACCCAAGATCATTCACTCCCAAGTCTTGCATGCTTTGATAAACCCAAGATAAAATCTCAATAAAGTTCATCTTTTCCCTTTTTAATATGAAGAAGTTTAAACTATAGCCTTTTGGCATCCTATTTATGATTTTTCATTGTATTAGGTTTAGATCTTTATCAAGTAGGGATTACAATACTTGGTGGATTCACCAGGTGAGGCTTTTAAACCCCTTTCATACCATTTCTTGTCTCACCCTTCACAAGAAGGCATTGAGTTCAAAAGAACAAGGTTGTGTTCCCTCGTGTAATCTCCTTATGATTATTGAACAATTGAAAATGCATTCTCATAAATGTTTTCATTAAACTGCTTATCTTAGAAACTGGACTCTCCTGAAACTACACTGTTAAATACTGAGTCCCAAATACTTCAATGCAACTTAGGTGACATGTAGGAGTGTTTCCCATTATCACCGCATTAGCCTCTCCTCTCACTTTAGGCCGATTCCTTTTTAGCTCAAGGGGGGCTTCCCTAATATAAATTTAATGAGGAAAAAATCATCTAGTATTCAACAAGTTCTATGGAAGTTCAAGAACAAAATTAAAATTAATGATACTTGAATCTCAATTATTATTGGTGCCTGTTGTTTGGGCTATAGAGTCAATGAAGATAAATAAGGGCCTAAAATAGTGATGAATAATTCCAATATAGTATTAAACTCTAAATAAATCCCAAGGACTCAATTACATTGATTATTGTTGTTGAGAATATTAAACATGACATAAGAGGAAATACCTCTACATATAACCTTGCTATTGTAATCAAATTATGTAAGGTGCATGCTAAAAAATACATCAACCATGGGATAAAACTATCCACATATTCAACATAGTCAAATCAATGGAAAATATCACAATGACTCCAATACAATGGACATAAAGTGAATCCAATCACAACTTTAGTCGATAAATATCTTCATAAGCAAGAGGAAGATGCATTCATAATTGCATATGAAAAATATATTAACTTTCTTACAAACAAAGATTTCAACCTTCACATAATAACTCAATCCACATGAAAAGAAAGAGAAAAATATAGAATCAACTAATTGTATCATATTGTCCCATTAACTTTGAAAAACAATTATAGTATATGGGGGATCAAAAGGATCCAATCCTTTAATCATCTTCATGAATTTCTTAAATAGATAATAGACGAATTGATCATCTTTGACTATCTCAAAAAGGAACAATTATGTTACAAATAAAACATTTTAAATTATTTGATCACAAAAAAATGTATCGAGTAGAGTCAATTTTGATCCTCATTTATCAGACTCTCTTGTTGAATAAGTGATCCCTCTCTTCCTCGAAACCAACACTTTCATTAATTTTAGCCATACCTCCATATTCTCTTTGATGGCTTTATTCATGAACAACATGCTTTTTATTTGAGCCTTGATTAACTAATGGCCATATCTTGATTCCCCTTTGTGCTTCATCCTAGTCACTAGGCATCCTCCTAGGTAGCTCCATAACTTGTAATAAATGCATAATACATTACTTCAATATCTCCAAACACATTCACCAATAAGAAGTAACACACATCAAACTATGTATTCATTAATCATTTAGAAGTATTTTATCTTCTAGGACACATGGCATGATGGCACATTGTGGTTTTCCATATTGTCATGGAGATCCCCTTCGATGGGTTGTACATGTGACACTCTCTCCAACATACCTTCATTTTCCAAAAATGMCAATGACAACCCCAACTATATACCATTGAAAATCGAGTTGTAGTTGTTATCAATTTAAAYSTAAGCCAACTCTCCATTGTYAGATTTTCCCTACTAAAAGTTATACCACATTAGAGACGTGAAATGACCGCTTTGGTGTTTATATTGAAAAAAATTATTCATTATATTTGGGTGATAAAAACCAAGATATGCCTCCCTCATCCCTATATTACCGCATGAGAATTTTAGAGCCCAATTATCACGCCCACACCTAGTCACTATGAAATTTATGTGTTTGYGAAGTCATAGATGTCACCTCATATTGTTAATCCAAGTGGCACTTAACCATTGATCCATCCTTCACATGTCATGTCATCACTATGCATCCGGTCTTCATCTGTCCACTTGTGAGGCCACTTGAAATCTTACTATCCATTTGTTAGCCTTGTTTACCAAGTCTTGGGTCTTCACTATTTAAGTGGAGGTGGGGGAAATGAAACGTGGAGTGAAAGTTCTAGACTCTGCACCCCACATAGGGATGTGAAAGTGTGGATGATGCAATGTATAGAGGAAATGAAGTATGCAAAGGGGTGGAGTGTGGTGTGAAAAGATAATAGGGCATGTAGAGGGAGAAGGATGGTGTGGCATAGAGGAAAGAATGTAGAGGGATTGCGATGTGACAATGCAAAAGGATGATCAAGAAACCATGTGGGAGTGCGGTGATGTCGGAGCACAATGATGTAGTGTGTGGTGATGAAGATAGTGTAGCATGTGAAGTGAAAGGACAAATGCAATAAGATAGGACCTTACACTCCATACGATTTGAAAATTGACTAAGCATGGAAGAAGAAAAGGAAAAAGGTTGAAGGAAAAAGGTAAAGAAAAAGGAAAGATGGAAAAAGGAAAAGATGAAAATTATGGAAGAAGAAAAAGGAAAAGGATAAAGCCACAATGCAAGGAAAATATGAAAAGAGAATTAGAAGAAAAAAGGAACGATAAAAAGAAAAGAAGAGAATCATGGCCATCAAAATTTAATGAATTTTTCCTAATTGGCCCAAACGTTTCCTTTTACCTCACAATATTGCACCAAGTGCAAAGCCTTCACGAGGAACTAAGACAATTGGAACATGGAACATGTCACCATTGTCACCTAGGAAACAACTTCCCTCTTTTTAGTGAAGGAAGAGTATCCAACACAAGGGAGGCTTTCCCAGTAGCCTCCAAGAATCCTTAGGCAAGACACAATCAAGTCTAGGGTCACCTGGGTGACTACTCACACTACCACCAAGATAAAGATAAGTAGAGTGAATAAGAGGTGGTGGGATAAGACAATTTCCATATTTAGAGTGTATTGGATTTAAGCATAGGAGAGAGGTTCTCCAAATCAAGTATGATTTTAATAGGGTCCCCAAAAACTAGAAATAAAGAAAAAGTCTATGAGTTTAGTAAAGTTTATATGAAGTGTATGAAAATACAACAATGAAACGAATTATAACAACAATAAAATAAATGATTTCTAATAGTATATAGATTATTTCAATATTGAAACATGTAATTTTCAATAGTAGTAAATGTATGACAACAGTAAAACAATGAATTTTCAACAATAGTAAATTTATGACAACAGTAAATTAGTCATTTTTCAACGGTAAAAGGATATCCCTTTGAATATTAAATGATCCCATAAATAAGAGGACTAAATACTAGGTTAAATTAGGGTTTTACTTTCCAACAAAATTAAAAAATTAAACAGTGAAAATCGGCTCTAAAACTCTAGACGTTTTTCCTTAGATGGTTGTAATAACACTTCTAAAAAATAAATTAGGGTTTCAACAATATAGTTTAGGTCAATAGTTTTCCTAAACACCCTAAACGTATTGGTTTTTATGGCCGAAAATGAGATTTTGCAACAAATAAACCCTAACCCTAACCCTAAAGTAGTAAATTTTAGCAATAATGATTGACTATGAAGGAGAAAAAGACGAGTGCCTACTATTTTAGGCATATGGGGTCAAAAATAGATTCTTTTTTGGGAGAATGAAGTGGATTATTTTAGGGTGAGGCTTAGAGGTTTTCCACTAATAACCCTAGGCAATCCTCCTAAAGTGTTTAAGGGAATGCTCCTCCATTAGTAAACATAATGGATTCCATAGTGGCTGCCAGGTATGCCCCCTTAATCCTACCTCAGCCCATGAATCCTCTCCCTGTTGGAGATTACTTGAAGTATATGCCTAAATTAATTGGAGAGGAGGACATAACTGCTGAAGAGCATCTTTCTTCCTTCTACAGTTATGCAGACAACCTGAATATTGAAAATGAAAATGTCTGGATGAGAGTCTTTGTCTAGCGCCTTGATGGTGAATTTAGGAAGTGTTTTAGAGGATTGACCCTCGGCTCCATTGCTAGGATTGAAGCTCTAGATAAAGCCTTCTTGAGACAGTGGGGAGATAAAAAAGATTTCATGTATTACATGATAGAGTTTGGGTACTTGAAGAAAAAGGATGGAGATTCTGTCTCTGAATTCTCCAAAAGATTCAATAAAATGTATAATAAGATCCCCGCTGAGATCAATCCCACATAAGCCTCTGTCAAAATATATTATGCTAATGCATTTGACCCTGACTTATGCCTCCTGTTGAGAGAGAGAAGAGCTATTTCCCTAGCTCGGATGTAAGATGCGGCTGTAGAAGTAGAATCTAATGTGTTGGAAGTTGACAGACTAAAAAATAAGGTTGTTACAGATAGAAGAAAGGGAAGATCAGAAGCCTCAACCTCTGACCCCTCTGCGCCTCACCCTCAAGTGGATGAATTGACCAAGATGGTGAAATATCTTTCTGCAGAGATGGAGAAGATGAAATTTGAAGGGAAGCAAACATACAAAAATCCTGAAACGGTGGACAACAGAGGCAGCTTCAAGAGGCCTAACAACAATGTTCCTCAGATTATGCCAAGGGAACAAAGGAACATAGATAGAGATGATCAGAGGATTCAAGACCCTCTCCAAAATAACTTGGTTGATGAAGAGGAGAGGGAAGAAGAAGAGCTTGACCCCAAAATCCAATTTTTTGGAGACACCCCCCCTTTTCCTCATTTGACTCAATCAACATACGAGGAGTCTCTCATGAACAATCAGCTCAATGAACTAAGCAAGGGAGACAAGGATAACATCAACCAAAATAGATATAACCTCAGGTCCAAGAAGAAAGCTGGGATGCCCGATGTTCCTGAGCAGCCTACCAAAGTGGAGAATCCCGCTAAAGATATGGCAGACAATAACAAGGGTAAGAAACTCCAAGCCCCCTCTCCAGTAGTCCAAGCTCCTTTTCCTGAAGTAAAAGAAATCCCAAAGTCCCCCTCCTCTTTTAATTTTGAGCATGAAATGAGCATGAAATTCAGGAAATCAGAATCCTTGTACCCCTCTCTGAACTGGTCAAACATGAAGATTTCAAAAAGAGTCTCTCCAATCTATTGCAGTCTGAACCCTCATACAATCCCACAGACTCAATTAATTTGCAAGATGAAAAGCCTGAAGTCATCTTAGGCCCTATGGTGGAAGAAAAAGATGATTCATCCCCTCCCTTCTACACATCCTTGAACATACATGACAAGGTGTTGCACAACTATCTGATGGATTCAGGGGCCTCCCATAATCTCATGCCTAAAACTATCATGGAAGAAATCGGGCTGGAAGTCACAAGAGCCTATCATGATTTGTACTCCTTTGACTCTATGAGGGTGCCATGTCTTGGGGTCATCAAAGATCTGGCGGTAACCCTATTTCAGTTGCCCATGAAAAGTGTAGTTATGGACATTGTAGTAGTTGACATTCCCCCAAAGTTTGGCATGCTTTTGTCAAGATTTTGGATAAAAAGACTTGGAGGAACCTTGCAACTGGACCTCACATATGCCACTATTCCTGTGTTCGGGGGGGAGCATAGAAGACTTTACAGGGAATCCTAGTTGGCATATATTATTAGTGATGAAACAAACCCCACCAACCATCCTATCTTTGCACTTGGCACTGATCTGGGGTCTAGTTTGTTGAATTTCACTGATACTCCTGGAGCCCCTCCTGAAATAAGAAAAAGGCCCATTTGCTATCATGAAATACCTTCTCCAACTACTTATGTATGGAAGATGTTCTTCGACGGGGCCTCTTCTAGTGAAGGTGCTGGTGCTGGAGTGGTTTTTGTGTCACCTTGTCAGGAAACCATATCCTTGTCATACAAGCTAGAGTTTGAAACTACCAATAATGTGGCTGAATATGAAGCTCTTGTTTTAGGTTTAAGGGTTGCGAAGGAAATGGGAATTGAAGAGGTAGAAGTGTTCAAAGATGCTGAGTTGATAGTCCAGCAGGTCAGAAATGATTATCGGGTTAAGCATCCTCGGTTCAGAAGTTACAAAAATGAGGTCTGGGACTTAATTGACAATTTCTTATTAGCCTTTAACATTTCATTCATTCCAAGGGAGGAAAATACTTTGGCCGATTCCCTAGTTGTCTCAGCTAGCCAGTTTAGGATCCCTCTGCCACCCAAGTTCAAATATGATGCTGAGAAAAGATATAGACCCTCTGTACCGGACAATATCAAGCATTGGAAGGCATTTGAGGATAATATTGAAATTAGAAAATTTCTTGAGTTTGTTGATGAGTTCTTTGCATTACACATTGATCAGGACCATGACCCCAAAGGTGACTCTGACCCTAAGGTGTTTTTAAATAAAATTTCTAATCATCATATTGTGTAGTTGCCTAGCAATCACATTCCAAAGGGACTAGCTCCTTTAGAAAGATTGTTCGATGGGAATGATGTGGCAGTAAAGGGTAAGGTTTCAAATGGGGATGCTGATGTAACAGAGTGCAACATTGGCACAGAGGAGGAGCCAAAGTTTATCAAATTGTCAGGTAGCTTGACAAAGGAGCAAAGGACCGAGTATGTTGAGTTATTAAGGGAATTTGATGATGTGTTAGCTTGGACTTATGAAGATCTCAAGACATACGACACAACTGTCATTGAGCACAAGATCCCGTTGAAAGAGGAGGCCAAGCCATTTAGGCAGAAGCTAAGACAAATCAATCCTATGTTGTTTCCTATCATGGAAAAAGAAGCAAAGAAGTTGTTGGATGCCCAAATCATTATCCCTTTGAGATATTCTGAATGGGTGGCCAATTTGGTCCCAGTGAGGAAGAAAAGTGGAGAAATTAGACTCTGTGTTGATTTCAGAAATCTGAATAGAAGCTCAAATAAGGACAATTACCCCTTGCCCAAGATGGAACATATATTGCAAAGGGTAACAATAACATCCAGGATTTCCATGATTGATGGCTTCTCTGGCTACAATTAGATTTTTGTCCTGTCGGAGGACAGAGAAAAGACAACATTCACCACTCCTTGGGGTACATTCATGTATGCCAAAATGCCCTTTGGTTTGATGAATGCAGGGACAACCCTTCATCGAGCCATGGATATCACTTTTATTGGAGAAAGGGACAAGTTCATGGTAATCTATCCAGATGACATCACAATCTTCTCCAAGTCTGACAGAGAGCACCGTGAAAATTTAAAAAGGGTTTTCCTGAAGTGCAATAAGTTTGGCCTCTCCTTAAACCCCAAGAAGTCTATGTTTTCCATGAAGGAGGGAAAGTTGTTGGGCCACATAGTATCAGCTGAAGGGTTCATGATTGATCCCACTAGACTCGAAGCAATCCAAACCTTGTGACTCCTGAGATCCAGAAAAGAAGTCCAGGCTTTCCTAGGAAACATTAATTTTCCGAGGAGGTTTGTTTCCAACTTTGCTGAGATGATAAATATTATAACAACCATGTTGAGGAAGGGACATGAAGTTAAATGGACTATTGAGTCTTGAAATTCCCTTGATCAGATAAAGAAAGCCTTGATTGAATCTCCTGTGCTTGTCAGTCTCAATTACTCAAAGGATTTCCTTATTTTCTCTTTTGCTTCATTTGATACTATTGCAGCTATCTTATTGCAGAGAAATGCTGAGGGTTTGGAGCAGTCCATTTCTTTCTTCAGTCTGACATTTAGAGATGTAGAGATAAAATATGACATCATGGAGAAACAAGATTATGCCTTGGTGAAAGCTCTCAAAGCTTTCAGGGTCTAAGTCTTGCATTCAAAAATCATTGCATATGTCCCTTCAGTTGCTATGAAGGAGATCCTAATTCATCCAGACATAGATGGAAAAAGGAGCAGATGGATTGCCAAGATCCTTGAGTTTGATTTGGAAATAAATCCCACCAAGTTAGTTAAAGGGCAGGGTTTATCCAAGTTGCTGGATGAATCCAATTGTAAGGCTTTGGGGGTTAGCTTCATCAATGCTTACTCAGAAAGTCAGCAAGTTGAGTTGTCCAACAAAATCTCTCAGGATGGTTTACCACTAGCAAAGTGCACCTGTTATAGAGACATTATGTATTTTCTGCTAGATTTAAAGCCTCCTGATGGAATAGGGAAGAGTAAGGCAAGAGATTTAAAGCTCAAAGAAGTCATATATTGCATTATTGACCAGGTCTTGCATTGGAGGGACCCTCTGGGAGTGCTTATAAGATGTCTATACCCACAGAAGGCCCAAGAGATTATGTCTGAGTTTCATGGTAGCCTATGTGGGGGACACCATTTCTGGAAAACCACAGTCTGCAAAATTCTCAGTACTGGGTACTACTGGCCCACCTTATTCACTGATGTCTGCAGAAAGGTCAGAGCCTACATCAAATGCCAAAATTTCTCAGGAAAGATGGAGCTCAAATATCTTCCACTAAAGCTTGTAGTAGCTTCAATACCCTTTCAACAATGGGGGTTGGATTTCATTGGGGAAATTCATCCTACTTCAAGTGGCCAACACAAGTGGATTTTGACTGCAACAGATTATTTCACCAAATGGATATAAGTTATCTCCACTAGGAGTGTTTCACACAAAGTTATCATCAACTTCCTGGAGGATATCATAGAAAGGTTTGGCTACCCAAATAGAATTATCACTGATAAAGCTGCATCTTTCAAGTCTGAGCCCCTGATCAGATTTTGTGAGCAGTTTGGGGTTTCACTAATTCAGTCCACTCTCTATTATCCTCAAGGCAATGGACTAGAAGAGTCTTCTAATAAGATTCTAATCAAGCTCATCAAAATATTGTTAGAAGACAATAAGAAGGCCTTGGATTCAAAACTCAAATTCTCTATGTGGGTTGATTGAGTGACAACCAAAAGGTCCTTGGGAACCTCCCCTTTTATGGGACAGAAGCTGTATTTCTCATTCAACTGGCTCTACCTATAGCGAAATTATTTCAGGATTATGAGGGAGAGCCAGACAATATGGTCATAAGAATTTATCAACTAGTGGAAGTGCAGTAGACCAAAGAGCAGGTAGTGGACAGATCTCACGATCATCAACAGAAGATCAAACAAGCATTTGACAGGAAGGTCAGGAAATAGGAATTCGAGCTGGGAGATCTAGTGCTTAAGTGGGATGCCCCCAGGCAGGACAGAGGAAAACACAACAAGTTCAACGCCCTCTGGATTGGGCCTGTTGACCGCCTATTCAACTAGGGGGTCAACTCCATGTGCCATGAAGTAATGCATCATCAGATGCTAGTATGTCAAAGACAGTTAGGTTCTACTAGGCAATTTATGCCTCCAACACAAATTTTGTAAGCGGGATTACCGCACCCCTATACGGGTTTATAATGTAATAGGTCTACATGGATCATGTTAGGTCAGTTTCCTTAGGGTTTCTTCATTAGGAGAGTTCCTTTCGCTGAGTGTTTTTTATCCTCAGGAGGTTAATGTGGCCTAACCAGCCGGGTTAATCTCCCTTGAGTTTTTCACTCCCACCCAATAAATCCTCCAAAGTGGTGAAAGGAATTCTAATGAAGTCATTCCTAGGTAGCTAGTGTTCAGGAATGTTGTAAATGAACATGTAATATAACACACGAAATTTCGCTGAATTTCGTCAAGTCTAGCTAGGTTTTTTTTAAGGTTCCGAATTAATTAATTAATTAATTAATTCTGGGTAATTTATGTAAAACTTAGGTCCCAGGATTTGTAATAGGGGTATTTTTACTCAAAAGAAAGATAATGATACCCCCTGCAACCGCGGACCAAGTTTCAACTCAGTCAGACAAGTTTTGCTAGGTTGTTTGTCCACTTAGGAGTTTTTCGGGAAAACGACAATTTTAATTGCCAAACCCAGGACATGGGAAAATGTCAATTTTCTAATAAGGGACCAAATCAAGTGAAGTAAGTGGAAAATAATGATGAGAAGGACCCCACCTACCTATTCCTACCCTTATAAACCCCCATTTAATTAAAATTAAATTTCAAAATTTTCCCAATTAATGGGTACGTACACCCTTTCCCCATGTGAGTTTGTAATAATCCTTTAATTGAGGTTATAACTCATTTTAAGTTGGTTGAGGGCCCCTCCTCATGAGGTGCGCATTTCCTCCCTCACTTTTTACATTGAATTCCTTCTTTATTCAAAGATTATGCATCCACTCACACTCACGCTGTCCTTTATGAGTTCTCGTCCCCACTCCCATGCATATGTTTGGAAACTCACTTAAATTAGTGAGTGGGTCCCTGCCTCACATCCTCACACCTATATTTTCCTTACACCTCACCAAAGAATGTGGTCTCCACACTCCTTCCACTCTCCAGATCAACCTCATACTTTCCCTCACGCATCCACTCTAATCCTCACGTGCTTCCCTTACCTCACGTTCCTCACTTAACCCACTTACGTCCCCCACTCCCACGTAATTTGGAAACTCACTTTATAAATGGAGCATGGGTCCTCCCTTTTCCAACTCTTATCATCCTCCACCAATCACTTACCTTGTGAGAGTGTGCCATCCACACTCTATCCATATGCCAACCTCACTTACCTCCTAATCTTCATGCCTTTTCCTCTTTTTCTCACGATTTCATTTATGGAAGCTCACGTTTGCCTCTTGAGCTTACGCCCCTCTTAGCATGTACGTCCACACCCTCTACAGAAAAGTAGAAACATCATGCTTTGAGGGGAAACTGATGTAAAATATATACGTTGGATTTTCCTTTGGCCAATACGCCTCTCCTTTCCTTGCCATTTCACCATTCTTTCCTTTCTCACTCAACCTAAAAGCCATGCATCTCATTGGCTGCTTTCCCTTGTGAGTTGTTTTGTCCCTTGGATCTTTGACAAGTGTTGAAGATCCAATAGGGGTATTCTTGGATTCTCAAGCTATTTAAGAGACCCCTCACTCCCTCATTTATCACCTTTCATTATTGCACTGTTATGATACTAGTTTCTCACCATCCCATTCTCTCTATCTCTTTCATTAATGTCGTATTTCTTCACTGGTGTTGTTCTTGAAGGGATTGTGGCAATTAGTTGTCACAACCTCTTTTTATTGGATAATAAAAGGAAATAGCTTTGGAGCATTCAAAGATCTCAAGACTTGTCTAGATTCTTTGCATGATTATGAGGTGAAATTGTTTTTTCTTTAAATATTATTGTGATTATAGATAGATTTTTGGGTAAATTAGTTTACTTGGCTAGGCTTAGTGATTGTATAATTGCTAGTTTTTATGATTCACATCTACTAGTGTGTTAAGCCCTAATATTGGCTCATTACCTCTTAATTGGGGCATATTAGATTAGTAATGTTATTTTATTTATGTCGGCTTTAGGCCATTAGTTGTAATTATACCTCCTAGTCTCCTATATATACCAAGGAGACATTTTCATTTT